>CAWUFW010021763.1:0-112301 GCA_963921515.1 Calotriton arnoldi | reverse complement strand
ACCACCTGGGACTAGGAACCAACCACCCCGTCACGGCCCCAAAGCGCCGATGACGCCGCCACACATGCGCACAACGCAGAGGCCAACCGCAGCGCCATGCATGCGTCGCACACAGACACAGGGACACAACCAAGCAGCACACACATCAGCCCCACCCCGAACGCACATGACACGTGACAGGCCGGCCACAGACATGTCCCCAACGCCCAATTCACGGACAACACCCAACGCCACACAACCGACGCACACATGTCAGTGAAGACACGCAACAGCAGGACACACCCCAGTGTAACAAACATGGCGTAGCACACAGCGGCGGCAACACCAACTAGGAGAAGCAGGGCCCCTTCGGGAAGAGGAACGCCAGTACCACACAGAAACACCCATACCACCCTGCACATATGAACAAGACATATAAAACGGAACACCAAAGAGCCCGGGGACCGACAACAGGTGGCCCAAGAATAACATCCACACACAAGGCCCAACGCAGAGCGGAAAGGCAGCCTGCCGCCCACACAAGGGAGAGCAGACAGCACTGAATGACCTTCCATTCCAACTCCGAAACCACAGCCCTACGACAGAAGCCGGTGAATACAGCCATTGTCCAAGAATAGACCAACACAGGCATGCCGAGGAGACCGACCACAGGGCAGATAGCGCATATCACAGAAGCACACAACGGACGGGGAAGAAAGAAGAAAACACTCCCCATGTCGGCCACATGCAAGTTAATTGGAAGGAGTCACACAGCACTGACCTTGAACTGTCTGAGAAGCATGTGGGAAGAGGGCCCGTGTCCTCCAAACAAGCCAACAGAACACAAGTCCTGTCTCCCTACGACTACACAGAGCTCACAGCAACCCCGGAGCGTGCACATTGCAGACTGCACACACAGCCGGAGCACGCCACCTCAACGAACCGCTGCGAAATGGCAACCGCAACACACCTACCCAACTACGCCGAACAGCTCAAGCTGTACAAAACCAACCTGTGCCATACATTGGGATGCGATCTCCTGTCCCTGCTGAACGTAAGTTACCGACTGACTTACCGCATCACATTGTTCAGCTGCGTCATGCCCGTCTTCTACTGTCGGAGGTGTCCCTACCAGCATCCCGTCGAGATATGCCTCTCCAACCCGGCATGTCTGAAGGCGGACCTGCTACCACTACTCCTCCCTCTGGACGCACACGACAGGGCCTGCTCTGCCTATGGGGGCATGGCGTATGTGGCCAACATCGCACCCGCACTGAAATGGGACCACTGTGCCTCCACACGACGGATCATCGATAACAGCTACATCGAATGTCACCCAGCATGCCCCATCATGGTCCTCCAAGGGACAACCTACGAACAACACCTTGACAGCCACCATCCGCTTCATTGGCTGGCAAACATGTACACCACCAATGACATGGAAGCCCTGCTGGACGGCATCGCATACCTGACAACCTGTAAATACGTCGGACCACAACGCAGGTTCCCCGAGTGACCTATGATGTCCAACCCCGCACCCATGCTTAGCTTCCGCACGGACTGGCCAGTCACCACCACAACAGCCATACCAAACGACCGGCAACTGTAACCACACCATCAACGACATCGCCATGACATCGGATATGACCGGGACATGCACACTGTTCCCCATCACATCCAGGAACACCGCATGCATCGTGGGAGGCAGTGGCATGGGCTCTGTGTATCGCACCCACATGGACGGAACTGCACGAACAACCAGGACACGACATGGATCCAGCGCCCATGGACACACACACCGCTCAGTGGACATGAATAGGTCGCCTGGAGTCTGTGGGTGCTGCACCCCTCCCACCCCCGCCCCGGGAATCCCATACCAGGACCTTTGCATGGACGACAAGTGCATACAACAACAACACGACCCCAGTGACTGTGACATGTCCAGTAACCACCACAGTGCAACAACAAGTGGCACGCCGCTGCATGCACGCAAGCACATGCCCTGATGTCATCTCACATGCACGCGTGCATGAGGAACAACCGCAGCAAACCTGTCACATGGAACTGAGATGGACTGTGCCCATGATGCCAAGCGGTCTGGTAGGCTACATGTATACCGTCTGTGTCAAAGTCCGCAGCTCCGCAGCTATACGTAAATGTACATTAGCACAGCCTTGGCCAAGCAGATGTCACTCTGAAGCCCACATCCCACATGCAACAGCCAATCACATGTAACCCCACACCCTATCCCATTTGCAATCATGCTCAGTATATCCTCAACATGTATTCCGCTGCCAGTAGTGTCCACTATACTGCATCACAGAGGACAGAAGACTCAATATAATGTTTGAAACCAGAACTGTCTCCGCTGACTCATTTCACAAGTACGAATGAGAGAGGATGAGAGTATGTGAAGTACACGGCAGTCGTGACATGACCATGTAGTCCACTGGTATTGGATGTCAACGCAAATGAGTAGCACTACTGTGGAAGACACACATGTGTCGTGTGAAGTCGTATGGACGCAGTGCTCAGGTGGGTGGGTGCGACGGGTAGATGCGCACATGACAAGTTGGAGCACGCCGTGTTGGGAGGGGTCATGAACAGTACACCACCGCTTCCCTGGGCATTGTGAGAGGACACCTGTCGGGGGAGTGAACACGTGTGTGCACAGCAGCCGGGCACACGTACAAAGCGGTACCAGGCGCACCTCAGCCCACCCTCTGTGGACAAGCTGGATCCTGTTGTGCGCCCGCCATGCCCCTTGACAAGGCACACACAGCCCCAGTCGACCAGGTGTAACCCCAACATAGTCAATCCGCACAGGCGATACAGGGCACGGGATGGCAGTGGAGCATGGTGTGTGAGAGGTCTCCTCGCGCTCCTCCTGGTCATATCACGCAGGCAATAGAACCTCAACGTCTAGCATGGCAAAAAGTCAAATGGAAGTGTAGGGGGACGCACCACAGCACGAGCAGCACTGACGTCACGGGAGGTGGCTCGCACCATCCCATCCATTGCCCATCATACCAACCACGCCACATGCCATTGCGACTAAGTGCAAGCGCGTGCGCCACCACCCCTGAGCCCTCCCCAGAGAGGCCAAAGAGTGAATGTGTGGGCCATCAGCCACAGACGGACGCGGCCTGGCCGCAAGGGCAGCCACAGCCACTGGGTGTCGCAGGTGGCGGATCCGGAAGGCGAAGACTGTGATGCATAGTCCATGCAGGCCGGGTCTCCATTTGGGGCACCACGCAGGTGGACGGCGTCCCGCCACACATCATACCCTGAGACAGCCCACTCGTGCAACTGGACCCACACATACACTCCTTGCCCTCTCTGGTGCGAGCTTGGGGCTGCCTGTGCAAGCGCTAGCCTCGCAGGTGAGCATGCATATTGGGGGGCGAGGGGAGGACATGAGGGCTGGGGCGAAGATGACTGTATCACTGTCAGTTAGTACAAGGGATGACCCAGATGTGGAAAGGAAGAGACGTGTCCCGTGTGTACTGCAACTAGTCGCCAATCCAACTACCCCCCATGTCCGGAATGTAAGCCCGCACCTAGGCCCGCCCATCCGCCACATCGAACATACCACCAGCACGACAACCTTCCCATTCGAAACACTGACTGGGGGTGGCGACCAGTGAACAATCATGTGTAGCCTACCCACGCGTACATGTGGGCCCTCCATGATCCATGTCACCTGCGGCAAAGACATGACATGCGCAATGAGGGAAGTGAGGAGAGCTGTCCGCCCCACGCACAGAAGGTGCATCAGCTCCACAGACCCAGCAGCGAGTCCAGCAGGGGTCACATGTGCAGGGGCAGCTGTGCCTGGTGTGAAGGCACATGCATATAGACAGCACATCGACCAATGTGTAGTCTGCCCACATCCACAGTCCATCATCATGCGGACATAGGAATTGAACACAGGGCAACACATCTTAGTTGGTGCACCCACCGTGACCAACAATGCGCAATCATCGACGTACCCGCCCTGTGCATGGCCCCCCACCCAACGGAGGCACATCCAGTGCCACCATCCCACACACACAAGCCTTCCACGGAACATGCTGTGTCCAATGGTCAGTACAGAGTCAGCGCCCATCTGGTGGATCCTGAACAGGAGACACATGCACACACATGCCAGCTCCCACTATGTACGTCTGCCACCTGGCACGTGCAATGTAACCTCTCACCTGTGACGTGTGACTGCAAGCACACAGCCGTCTTGGCATGGGGCTGTCAATGTGGACACCTGTCAATGTTTCGGGAGGTGTGATCCGTACAGTGCTGTACATAGGGTGCAGTGCTGACACCTACTACTGTCTCATATCCCCTCGTGCCACAGGTCCCACTTGTTTTGGCCGCTCAGCCTGTGCCCACATCGTCGTCGTCGTGTGCCATACTCATCCAGCCTCGGAAGCAGTTCCATGCTCAGCAGACACTCATGTTGCCGTGGCGTTGCCGCTTGACGAATATGCAGTCAGTCCCCATCAGCACGCCCCGCAAGTCATTGGGGCCTAGATCCCCATGTGCATGCACATGGCAGTGGTATGTCTCACTAGCCATTGCCATTGTTGGGAGACCTGTGTAAGTGTATTGTGGCCGTGCCGTCCCAGCTTGACAGCTGGGCTGTGGCTCATGTGCGTGCTCAGTCATGTCAGTGATGTGTATGCGAAACTGCTATGTGTTGTGTTGCTTTGACATGTGTCCTCTGCAATTTCCCTAGGCGGAGACCGAACATTGACCGCCCATACCAATTGCTGGTGGACATGGACGATACAGAGGTTATTAGGAAGTTTCGGCTGGACAGGCCAACCCTGCATCGACTGTGTGCCATGTTAGAACCCCATCTCCGTCCCCGCAGGGTGTATCCAACAGCATTCACCCCCACGGCTAAGGTGATGGCTGCCCTGCATTTCTTCGCCACTGGGTCATTCCAGCACACAGTGGGCAGTGGAGGAGGGATGTCCCAGCCCATGTTCAGCAAGGTGCTGAGGGATGTACTGGCAGCCATGATGCTGTACCGAAACAGGTACATCCGCTTCCCCAGGGCTCGTGAATTGGCGGCAGTGAAGGGTGCATTCTATGCCCTTGGCAGAATCCCACACGTCGTTGGAGCCATTGACTGCACACATGTTGGCCTTGTTCCACCACAGGCCACTGAGCACCTGTACCGCAACAGGAAGCACACGCACTCCCTGAATGTGCAAGTGGTGTGCCTTGCGGACATGGTGATCACCCACGTGTGTGCAAAGTTCCCAGGCTCGGCCCATGACGCACACATAATGCGCAACAGCATCTTGCCACGGCTGATGGCCAATCTGCAACAGGATCGTGGCTGTATTGTCGGTGAGTATGTGGAGTGGTGTAGCGTGCTGGTTGTGCGATGCTGTCCCCTGTCCAGTTGGAATAGCAACGGTTCTCTGTGTCCCTCACACCCAGGTGACTCTGCGTACCCGAATGGGGCATGGCTGCTCAGTCCATTGAGGAATCCTCGCACCCCAGCAGACGATCGATACAATGAGGCACATGGGAGGACCAGACGTGTGGTCGAGCGTACCTTTGGCCTCCTCAAGTCCAGGTTCAGGTGCCTGGACCGCACCGGGGTGCACTGGCGTACTCCCCACAGAAGGTGTGCCAGATAGTGGTGGCGTGCTGCATGCTGCACAATCTGGCCATTCGGAAGCAGATCCCCCTCATTGTGGATGACGGAGATCAACCAGGGCCCCAGCCCGCAGACCAGGACAGCTCGAGTGAGGAGGACAGCGGAGAGGAGAAAGCTGGGAATGTGCGGCAGCAGCTCATCGCCCGCTACTTCACTTGACGGTGAGTGTCCATGTACGACGGCTGATGTGTCTGTATTTGTGCAGGTGTGTGTGTGCTGTGTCCGGGTGGCCTTTTGTTCACTACGTGCTGTGTGTCAACGCTCCATGGCCAGGGTAGTATGCCACTGTTGGTGACTGTGGCATTGTGCCCTATTGCTCCGTGGGATGTGTGTACATTGCTTGTAGTTGTTGACATGTACTGTGTGATGGGTGTGTGACACACTCATTGAATGTGCTCCTGTTCTGTCTCCCACCCCTAGGTCCCTACAGGCCCTCCGGATTCCATTGCCATGCCACGCATCAGGTGCCTTTCCGCCCAAGGTGGCCGTTGTATTCCGTACAAATAAAACACAGGGCACAAACAGCAGTTAGTGAAAAAGGTGCATTTATTACAAACTGTGACATGTGATTGTGTGTAAGGTGATGACAAAAGTGGTGCGTGCTGTGACAATGAGCTGTCGGTCATGGCTGCGTGATGCTCAGGGTGTACCCACTGGTTCTATGTCCATAGTCCAACACACACATGCCATCCAGATGGCTGTGTGGAGTGGGATCGTAGTCCAAGTCAATGCAGTGGCTGGTCAAGGAAGGCTGGCGGAAGGCTGGCTGGCTGCCTCACTTGCGACTGGAGCGTGCGAAGTCCTCCCGGGAGATCTGTTTCCTCTTCGGACGGCCCCTTCCACGTTTGCGAGGGGGTGCCTGCTTGCGACCTGCTGGTGGTTGAGGTGTGCTCACTGGCTGTGGACGCAGGGGAACTGGACACTGCTGCTCGACCCTGCGCCCCGGCAGGTGGTGGCGGAGGGGGAGCTGCTATCCCTGGCCGTGTCCTCACCGCCACCACCAGCTGGCCCATGAGGTCCACGAGTTGACCTATACGGGCGTCCATGGACCTCAGCACCCCCAGCACCTCCCGCGTGTCTGAAGCAGACCTGACCCATTGTTCTTGGGCCTCCTCATAGGCCCCAAGGACTCTGGCCATTTGAGGCAGGGCATGGCTCCCAGGGAGGCTGGCGTTTCCCTGACCCTGCTCCTCCTACCAGTCCTGCTGCCACCGGCCTGCCCACTAGCCACATTGCTCACCACGGTCCTCGCTGTGGCTCCCAGGGTGGATCCAGTCGGCCGGGCCACCACCTGCGCTGGGGCTGGTGCCAGCGAAGACGTGGTGGTGGTGGCGGCGGTGGTGGTCGGTGCGGCGATGGTGGCGGTTGCGGCAGTGGTAGTGGCCGCAATGACCGTGGGTGTGGCCGCAATGACCGTGGGTGTGGCCGCAACGACAGTGGCAGCAGGGGGCTGGGACTGTTCAGCAGCCCTGGATGATGGGTTGGTGGGTAGGAGGGGTCCTGGGGAGCGGCTGGGCCCTGCCACACCAGATGGGCCTGCTTGGTGGTCCGTGTCCGAAGAGGAGGTGAGATCCTCCACATCCGTGTGTCCTCGTTGGGGGCTTGTGGGCTGGCTGTGCTGGCTGCTGTCTCCATCCCCAGCATCCGGCAGTTCGTCACCTGTGGAGAGAATGAGATTTGTTATTGTGTTGCACCTGGCGAAGTATGTATTTGTCGTCTGACATTGGCAGTTCGTGCAATCTCGTACATGGGTTTCCCGGAGGCGTGTGTGTGGCTGTGGCATTTGTAGTTGTGTGTGCTTGGCAATGGGACTGTGTGCTGTGCACATGTGGCATGGGACGGATTGGCCATGCCGATGGGTGTGTTGCTGTGCCCCTACTCATTGTGACTCTGGTGTATGCGGGCTCCTGGCCCATCCTGGGTCTGGTTTGTACTTTGCTTTTGGAGTTCAAATGGAACGCTTAGGAACGCATATGGCAACATGGGGGCCATGCCCCAGATTCGCATTTGGGAGGGAATATGCTTTTGGGGTACATGCTGTGAGCCATGGGTGCCGAACGTGACATGTGTTGTGGCAGCATGACAGTGCATGGTTTGAGGTGTGTGCATGCTTGACATGGCCTGCATATTTGCTGTCTGTTGTGATTACTGGACATGGCATTGGACGCATCGTTATGAGTGAGTGATGGTTGTGTGTGAAAGCCAACGTATTGCAGTTGTCCCATCTCCTTGGTGTGCGTGCTGCCCTGTGCCATGTGCATCACTGCAGTGCTCGTGGGGGGGTGTGGCCCATGTTGTGTGTTGTTGCTCACAGTGTGTCGTGCGCTTCATTGACTTCTGGCACATGGTTGGTCATGGGCATGTATCTTAGCGTGACTGCTGTATGTGTGGCAGCTGTGCGGATGACATGCCTTTCATGAGACTGGGGCTGACGGATGGGATGGATGGTATGTTGTATGTGCATGGTGTGTCTGTGTGTTTGATGGGTTCAGTGGTGTTCGTGTGCATTTCTGTTGTTCCGCTCTGTTGCGTCTAGTGTTGTTTGTCTTACATAGGCGTAGTTGTGGGGTGTGTGGTTGACAGGCAGTAGGGGCTACATGGACAGGACTTCAATGGTGTTTCGGTTGTGTGTGATGAGTTGCACAGTGGCTGCCGTGTGGTACTATTTTCAGTGTGGCTTGTGTATGCAGACGTGGCTCCTTGGGTGTTGCTATGTCTGTGATGGGTCATGTGAGGTGTGAGTCTGTGGTTCATGTCCGTGTGCACATTGTTCACTTGTTCGTGACGGTGGGCGGTGCTGCGTGTTCCGTCTGCTACGTGACATGTCCCATGTGTTGGTCGTGTTACGGTCCTCATGCCTCCAGTAATCCAGCCCTGTCCAGTTTCCCACCTGCAAGTTGTTCGTGCGTGCACTGTACTGGATGCCACATGGCTCTAAGCGGGGGTGCTCCATGTTGCAGGTCTGTGGGGGTGGGGGGTGTTGTGGGTCGTGGGGTGGCTGGACACCCACTGACACCGATTGCTGTGGACCGTGATGTCTGCCTTTCGGCTGTCGTTGTGCACTGCGGTGGCTGACACGTGGCTGTGGGGTGTGGGGGATGCTCCTCCTTGCTGTGCTGTGGGACTAGGGGCCTGGTGTGTGTTGTACTTGGGCTGTCCACCGTCCCACCCACTGCACTTTGTGTTCCTGCCACTTACCTGTTACTTGTCGGTTTGTGCAGCTGTGGCGGACACATGGGTGTGGTGGGTGCTCGTTGTGGCGCTTCTGGCATATTTGGGGACCTGTTGGTGGTTACGTGGCTGGCTGAATGTACACATGTCCCCACGCATCTTACAGTTGTTCTGTTTGGGCTGTGTGTGGTGGTGTCTGTTGCATGTGTGTGTCGTGTATTGTGTGCTGGACATGGGGGTGTTTGTCCCTGGGAGCTGTGGCATGGTGGTAGTGCATGTGAGTACATAGCGGTGTGCTGGTATACATTAGTTTGTACTTACCAGCCTCCACTCCCCCTGCTAATCCGGCGAGGATCTCGGGATGTATGATGACTCGCACCTTCTCCTCCCACGCTTTGAAGGTCTTGAAGAGCGCGGGATTCCCTCCGCCAGTGACGGCAGCCAGCTCTCTGTTTTTGCCCTCCTTCTTCTTGACCAGGCTCTTGACGTCATTCCACCGTTTGTTAATTTCGACTCTGTTCCTGGGCAGGGTCCCGACTGCATTGACCTGGTCTACGATCCGGTTCCACATTCTGTTTCTGGTGGCTAGTGGTGTGTGTTGGACCATGTTCCCATAGATTTGTGGGTGCACCTTGATGATCTCGTCGACCATGACCGTCAGCTCAATGGGCGTGAACTTGGGCATTCTTTGTGGTGCCATGGTGTTTGTGGTGCTGGTGCGGTGTGTGTTGTGTAATGTGCAGGGGGTTTGTGGTGCCGGTGTTTGGTGGTGGTGGTGGTGGTGGTGGTTGTGATGTGTGCGTTTCTGTGGTGTGCTGCTGTCCTTGCTGTGTCACTGTGTCCTCTCCTCTCCTCTCTGGTTTGCAATGTAGCAAGGGGTTGTGGTCTGTGGGAGTGCTGCTTTTGTACTTACCTATGTGGGTGTGTCCTCATGGTCTGTTGTTTTCAGGTGTGTTGTGTCTGGGGTTCTGGCCTTTGTATTTTTTGTTTGTCCGGGGGGTGTTTTCGGGATATGTACTGTGCTTGTGTATTTGTGCGTGCCTTGCTGTGTGGACTTGTTGGCCATGTTGTGTGCTATTGGTTTTGTGTGCGGATGGTTTCTGTGCAGGTACGTGGGCGCCATGGCTTCTGCCGTGTCGATTCTCATCGGCGTTGTTTGCGCTGGCGGGCGGTATATTTGTTGTTTTTCCGCGCTCATGTCGGTGCGATCGTAATTTCACGTGCGGTGTGTCGGCCGTGAGGGCGGGCGGTTTTGTGTTGTCGTGCGTGTTTCCGTCCGTGGCGGGCGGTTTGTCTCCGACTCGGACGTTGGCGGGCGGTATTTTGTGTGCTTTTTCCGCCGATGGCGGTATTCGGTTTGTGTAATCGTAATGGCGTGGTCGGTGTTCAGGCGGTGTGTGCGGGCGGATTTTTGCCGCTTCCATGCCTGGCGGAGTTATTTACGCCGGGTATCGTAATGTGCCCCTAAAATACATAATAAAAAACGATATTTTTAACAGCTATATTTTTGCAAACGATATTAAACACTTCCATATTTTTAAAATCAATATTTGTTACCTGAATTCGATATTCTTGACCTCGATATTCTTGCTGTCAATATTTCTGACCCACGATATTTCCAGCTCGATATTTGTGCACCTCGACATTTTGTACTCGATATTCTGTCTCTACACCACGCACATTAGAGACAAAACCAATTCATGTTAATAGTTTTCTAATTCAACTTTTTTTTATATGCAAGGGTCTTTCTCCTACATGCAGAGGTGTCTTGTTCACATTTGTAGGGTTCCGCTAGCATGGGGAGGGTTCCCTCTCGCATGAGGCATTTTCCTCTGTATTCAGGTTGGAGAATCAGCAGTCGGGCAGAGTCCTCCAGCTAGCATAACAAGCAAGAAACTATAAGAGGAATTCAGCCATTTTTTGGTCCTTCTGAGCCATCCTCTCATTACCACAAAACCATCCTCTTCCATCCTGCTGCCTCTTGCCGTGATCTAAACCCCAACATGGCTGAAGTAATTGATGATAAGGCCTTCTCATTCACTGATCTAGAATTAGACATAATCAGTGAGGAGGGCATTCAAAAGTACCCTCAGCTTTATGGGAGCCATGAGGAGAAATGAAGTGCAGGCCCACATCTGATAATACAACACCACACGCTGCAGTGTAGTGGATGTTCACACCCAAAATGGGTAGCTCTGCTGAAGCACTGGCAGGACCTTTGTAGCTGGGCCAAAATCAAAACTACATTCTTGGCATCCCAGCATCATTCCATTGTACAGGAAAGCACCTGAAAGCAGCCTGACTGGCTCTCTAGGCTCAACTGGAAGAGTTTGAGGTGCAGACAGATGGTAAGCATATTATTTTAATTTTTACTTAAGTGCCAATATTGTATATACTGTCACATGTTCAGTTTGACCTTTGACACATTGCATATGTTATATGCAATGTGTGTTAATTGTGTGTTATGAAAAGATTGAGAGTTTAACATTATTAACATGCATGTATTAGTTGTACCTTTGCTTGGATTGACTAATCATCATAGCTTGACACAATGGAAATGCTACTAAATTAGAAACGTTTGTGACAACATAACAGTTATAACACAAGTTGAACATTCATGAACTGTCTCCATTTCCATTTTGTCAAACTTAGGGGCCGATTCCGATTCGGGCCGGAAATCTCTCCGACCGAGCCGGACTCGGAGAGATTTCCGACCGAATCGGACTCTGGTAGCCCGACCGAACGAGTCCGATGCGCACGTATGCCATCAGACTCGAGTCGGTCGGACTCCCATTGAAGTCAATGGGAGCCCGTCGTACAACGCGTACGCGTACAGGGGGGTCCGACACGGACCCCCAAAGTACGTCTCCGACTGCTCTTTGGAGCCGGAGTGCGCGGCTCGGTCGGACTGCTCGCGGCGCGCATCGTACTCACCCGGCCGGGGAACGTCTCCATTGCGCGGTGCGAGTCGAGTCCGAGCGAGTCGGTCGGTGCGGTTCGACCCGGGAACGAGTCGGTCGGAGCGGTCGGGACGCCCGGACGAGTCGGTCGGCGAATTCGCATCGTACTCGCTCGCCCGGATGCGCGTACGACTCGGTCGGGAAATAGGGCTCCGAATCGGATCCGGTTAAGCTGAATCCGATTCGGAGCCCTAACGGCCGAGATCGGAATCGGCCCCTTAGTATACATGATGCTGACATTGTGTTCCTTTCCCTTACTTTCTAACAACTATATTTTAACCCACTACATTCACACAATAAATTAAGCTTTTGTCAAATATTGTTGGAAAAAGGCCCTCTCTGAAGGGTTCCCCAAACATTTTTGCCTTCCTCCTCCTCTTTTCTGACCTTCTTTTTGTTGGCTTTACCACTGCTGACCAGTGCTAAAGTGCATGCACTCTCTCCTCTAAACATGGTATAATTTGTTTACACCTCTTTGGCATAGTTTATTTCCTTGTGATGATCCCTTGTAAAGTGGTACACCATATACCCAGGGCCTGTAAATTAAACACTACTAGTGGGCCTGCAGCACCAATGGTGCCAACCTCAGAAGTAGCCTTTCAAACCTATCTCAGGCCTGGGACTGCAGGGTCTGAGTGTGCAGTTTACTGCCACTTCGACTTGGCATTTAAAACTACTTGCCAAGCTTGAAACTCCCCTTTTATTACACGTCACCCCTAATGTAGGCCCTAGGTAGCCCTGAGGGTAGGTTGCTGTGTAAATGAAAGGTAGGGGATGTAGTGGTATGTTTTGCATATGCTTGTAGTGACAAACAGCCTATTTCGTTTTTTACTACTGTGAGGCCTGCCCCTCTCATGGGCCAGCATTGGGAATTCCTTAATACACTTTTAAGCTGTAATTCCTGATCAGAAAGAGTAGCTTTTTCATGTTTTATGTTTGGAATGGTAATGATAAATCCTCCTTACTTGTGAAGTTGAATTTAATGTTACTGTTTTAGAAATGCAACTTTTATAAAGTGGACATTTCTCTATACTTACTGCTCTTTGTGCCTGACACTCAGGGGCCGATTCTGATTCGGGCCGGAAAACGTACCGACCGACTAGGTACGGGAATTTAGTCCGACCGACTCGGACCGGCGCCGCACGACCCTGTTAGTACGATGAAATGCATGTGAAATCCGACAGACTCGGACGGAATACAAAACGACCGATCGAGCCGGACGGAAACAAGGCATCTGGTCGGGAAATCACGCGAAACGAACCGACCGACACGCACTCGGATTGAACCTGAACGAAATGTACCCGTGTAGTACGATGCTGTGCGTGCAAACACGACCGACTCGCCCGGAGCACAAGCTGTACGACCGACACGCATACAAAACCCAGCCGAAGCAACCCAATACTACGCGACCGACTCGTACGCCGCATATGAAACCTAGCTGACACACAGCGGGAACGAGTCGGACAAGATCGCACCAGACAACTGCAGCGTCCTACTCGGACACAAGAACGACTCCTACATGCACCAAAAACACCAAGGAATTTTTTTTTTAAAAAGGGCCAAACTAGCAACCACTAAGCCAATAAATACAGGGAGGGAAAAAAATGGAACAAGGACACACCTCCAACTCCACCTACATAAAGGCCACAAATCCCGACCATGATCCTTTGCAAATTCCACTGACCTGCCAGACAGAACACCATCACACAGCAACCACAGACACACTCACAGCTCATACATCACACAAGCCATACACCATTACCACACCTACAAATAGCACCCTCACACACACCCAGCTAAACCTACACTCACACCCCCCACTTGCACACACACACACACACATCAATAACCACCACCACCCATCACCATGCCCCCAAAGAAGAACCATAAGTTCCTAGATTGTGAATTGGAAGTCCTGGTAGACGAGATCCTGAGGGTAGAGCCACAGTTGTTTGGTACATTGGTACAACAGACCCCCATGTCGCAGAAAACCAAGATGTGGGCGAGGATTGTCGACAGGGTCAATGCACAATCACCATGTTTGCGCACAAAGGAAGACATCCAGAACAGGTGGTATGATGTGCGCAGGAGGGTCAGGGAACTACTGAAAAAGGACTACCTCCTCAGCCAGCACACCGGCAGTGGCCCTCCTGCAAAACCAGTATACCTCAGGCCCTGGGAGGAGAAGGTGCGGGCCATCCTACCACCATTGAGCGTATACGGACTAACAGACATCCCAGAGCCTGGTGAGTACACAACTAATATACACAATATGGTGTGACTACACACACACATCACAGTCAAGGGGATAGGCAAACCATGCACACTTAGCAAATACACACCAACAAAAAGATATCCATCCCAAGATGTGAATGCTAGTCAGACAAACACAATACCTGCCATCCCATAGTGATATGTAACTGTGTCATGACACCTACAAACCTAACAACAAATACAGCAAGACAGTGGCACAAATAGAACCAACAAATACTCCCAGATATTTAACCACCACTAGAACACCACCTCGCAGGGAAGCTCACTGAAAGGAAGGAATTCTGTGTATGCTGGTCAAGTCAGTGTAGCCAATAGCATGATGGTAGTGGTAGTCACAGATATTGGTCACACCCACAATTGGCCCATCAACACCACTCTGAACCATGCTCACATCACAGGGAGTGGAAAACAACTGACAAGATGGCTGACACTGGCTACTGCTGTGGTGAGCACAAGGCCCTGCTGGGAACTGGGCACCAGCAGACAACAGGAACACACTGTCAGCCATCTTGCCATTGGTGTCACACTCACACACACTGAAGTCCACTCAAAAGGAAGGAAGGATGGGCATGCTGGGAAGGGGGGGTGTAGGCAATAGCATGATGGGAGTGGTAGTCACAGATCAACACCTCACACCCACATGGCCCAGCAAGTTAGCACTGAAGCATGCATACCTCACAGGGAGTCAAAGGCCACTTCAAAGATGTCTGACACTGGCCACAGCTGTGGGGAGCACAATGCCCTGCTGGGAACTGGGCACCAACAAACAACAGGACCACACTGTCAGCCATCTTGCCATTGCTGTCACACTCACACACACTGAAGTCCATCCAAAAGGAAGGAAGGATGGGCATGCTGGGAAGGGGGGTGGAGGCAATAGCATGATGGGAGTTGTAGGCACAGATATAGGTCACACCCACAATTGGCCCATCAACACCACTCTCAACCATGCTCACATCACAGGGAGTGGAAAACAACTGACAAGATGGCTGACACTGGGTACTGCTGTGGGGAGCACAAGGGCCTGCTGGGAACTGTGCAACAACCAACAGCAGGACACCACTGACTGACATCCTGAAAGACAACTTGCACTCCCTGCAATGGAAGCACGTTCCATGGTGGGATATCTGGCTGGGTGGGAAGGAGGACTCACAGCTATGACCATAGTTACAAGGACCTCCCCTCACACACCCCCTCAACACCAACTCCACATAACCCACCTGGGAGAATGCAATGCCTCACATCCTAACTGAAGATCCCACAAAGAACAACCACCCTGGGTCATGCTGTGTGAAGCACAGGGACACTCTTGGGACTTGTAGCCAAACAACTGCCAGGACAACACTCCCAGCCATCCTGTCAGCACAGGCACCCCACCCCACAGGGAAGCAGACTCAAAAGGAAGGAAGGATGGGCATGCTGGGAAGGGGGGTGGAGGCAATAGCATGATGGGAGTAGTAGGCACAGATATTGCTCACCCTCCCAATTGGCCCATCAACACCACTCTCAACCATGCTCACATCACAGGGAGTGGAAAATGACTCACAAGATGGCTGACACTGGGTACTGCTGTGGGGAGCACAAGGCCCTGCTGGGAACTGTGCAACAACCAACAGCAGGACACCACTGACTGACATCCTGAAAGACAACTTGCACTCCCTGCAATGGAAGCATGTTCCATGGTGGGAAATCTGGCTGGGTGGGAAGGAGGACTCACAGCTATGACCATAGTTACAAGGACCTCCCCTCACACACACCCTCAACACTAACTCCACATAACCCACCTGGGAGAATGCAATGCCTCACATCCTAACTGAAGATCCCTCAAAGAACAACCACCCTGGGTCATGCTGTGTGAAGCACAGGGACACTCTTGGGACTTGTAGCCAAACAACTGCCAGGACAACACTCCCAGCCATCCTGTCAGAACAGGCACCCCACCCCACAGGGAAGCAGAGTCAAAAGGAAGGAAGGATGGGCATTCTGGGAAGGGGGGTGGAGGCAATAGCATGATGGGAGTTGTAGGCACAGATATTGCTCACCCTCACAATTGGCCCATCAACACCACTCTCAACCATGCCCACATCACAGGGAGTGGAAAAGGACTCACAAGATGGCTGACACTGGGTACTGCTGTGGGGAGCACAAGGCCCTGCTGGGAACTGTGCAACAACCAACAGCAGGACACCACTGACTGACATCCTGAAAGACAACTTGCACTCCCTGCAATGGAAGCACGTTCCATGGTGGGAAATCTGGCTGGGTGGGAAGGAGGACTCACAGCTATGACCATAGTTACAAGGACCTCCCCTCACACACCCCCTCAACACTAACTCCACATAACCCACCTGGGATAATGCAATGCCTCACATCCTAACTGAAGATCCCACAAAGAACAACCACCCTGGGTCATGCTGTGTGAAGCACAGTGACACTCTTGGGACTTGTAGCCAAACAACTGCCAGGACAACACTCCCAGCCATCCTGTCAGCACAGGCACCCCACCCCACAGGGAAGCAGAGTTAAAAGGAATGAAGGATAGGCATGCTGGGAAGGGGTGGAGGCAATAGCATGATGGGAGTTGTAGGCACAGATATTGCTCACCCTCACAATTGGCCCATCAACACCACTCTCAACCATGCTCACATCACAGGGAGTGGAAAAGGACTCACAAGATGGCTGACACTGGGTACTGCTGTGGGGAGCACAAGGCCCTGCTGGGAACTGTGCAACAACCAACAGCAGGACACCACTGACTGACATCCTGAAAGACAACTTGCACTCCCTGCAATGGAAGCACGTTCCATGGTGGGAAATCTGGCTGGGTGGGAAGGAGGACTCACAGCTATGACCATAGTTACAAGGACCTCCCTCACACACCCCTCAACACTAACTCCACATAACCCACCTGGGAGAATGCAATGCCTCACATCCTAACTGAAGATCCCACAAAGAACAACCACCCTGGGTCATGCTGTGTGAAGCACAGTGACACTCTTGGGACTTGTAGCCAAACAACTGCCAGGACAACACTCCCAGCCATCCTGTCAGCACAGGCACCCCACCCCACAGGGAAGCAAAGTCAAAAGGAATGAAGGATGGGCATGCTGGGAAGGGGGGTGGAGGCAATAGCATGATGGGAGTTGTAGGCACAGATATTGCTCAGCCTCACAATTGGCCCATCAACACCACTCTCAACCATGCTCACATCACAGGGAGTGGAAAAGGACTCACAAGATGGCTGACACTGGGTACTGCTGTGGGGAGCACAAGGCCCTGCTGGGAACTGTGCAACAACCAACAGCAGGACACCACTGACTGACATCCTGAAAGACAACTTGCACTCCCTGCAATGGAAGCACGTTCCATGGTGGGAAATCTGGCTGGGTGGGAAGGAGGACTCACAGCTATGACCATAGTTACAAGGACCTCCCCTCACACACCCCCTCAACACTAACTCCACATAACCCACCTGGGAGAATGCAATGCCTCACATCCTAACTGAAGATCCCACAAAGAACAACCACCCTGGGTCATGCTGTGTGAAGCACAGGGACACTCTTGGGACTTGTAGCCAAACAACTGCCAGGACAACACTCCCAGCCATCCTGTTAGAACAGGCACCCCACCCCACAGGGAAGCAGAGTCAAAAGGAAGGAAGGATGGGCATGCTGGGAAGGGGGTGGAGGCAATAGCATGATGGGAGTTGTAGGCACAGATATTGCTCACCCTCACAATTGGCCCATCAACACCACTCTCAACCATGCTCACATCACAGGGAGTGGAAAAGGACTCACAAGATGGCTGACACTGGGTACTGCTGTGGGGAGCACAAGGCCCTGCTGGGAACTGTGCAACAACCAACAGCAGGACACCACTGACTGACATCCTGAAAGACAACTTGCACTCCCTGCAATGGAAGCACGTTCCATGGTGGGAAATCTGGCTGGGTGGGAAGGAGGACTCACAGCTATGACCATAGTTACAAGGACCTCCCCTCACACACCCCCTCAACACTAACTCCACATAACCCACCTGGGATAATGCAATGCCTCACATCCTAACTGAAGATCCCACAAAGAACAACCACCCTGGGTCATGCTGTGTGAAGCACAGTGACACTCTTGGGACTTGTAGCCAAACAACTGCCAGGACAACACTCCCAGCCATCCTGTCAGCACAGGCACCCCACCCCACAGGGAAGCAGAGTCAAAAGGAATGAAGGATAGGCATGCTGGGAAGGGGGTGGAGGCAATAGCATGATGGGAGTTGTAGGCACAGATATTGCTCACCCTCACAATTGGCCCATCAACACCACTCTCAACCATGCTCACATCACAGGGAGTGGAAAAGGACTCACAAGATGGCTGACACTGGGTACTGCTGTGGGAGCACAAGGCCCTGCTGGGAACTGTGCAACAACCAACAGCAGGACACCACTGACTGACATCCTGAAAGACAACTTGCACTCCTGCAATGGAAGCACGTTCCATGGTGGGAAATATGGCTGGGTGGGAAGGAGGACTCACAGCTATGACCATAGTTACAAGGACCTCCCCTCACACACCCCCTCAACACTAACTCCACATAACCCACCTGGGAGAATGCAATGCTTCACATCCTAACTGAAGATCCCACAAAGAACAACCACCCTGGGTCATGCTGTGTGAAGCACAGAGACACTCTTGGGACTTGTAGCCAAACAACTGCCAGGACAACACTCCCAGCCATCCTGTCAGCACAGGCACCCCACCCCAAAGGGAAGCAGAGTCAAAAGGAAGGAAGGATGGGCATGCTGGGAAGGGGGGTGCAGGCAATAGCATGATGGGAGTTGTAGGCACAGATATTGCTCACCCTCACAATTGGCCCATCAACACCACTCTCAACCATGCTTACATCACAGGGAGTGGAAAAGGACTTACAAGATGGCTGACACTGGGTACTGCTGTGGGGAGCACAAGGCCCTGCTGAGAACTGTGCAACAACCAACAGCAGGACACCACTGACTGACATCCTGAAAGACAACTTGCACTCCCTGCAATGGAAGCACGCTTCATGGTGGGATAACTGGGCTGGGGGAGAAGGAGGCCTGGATGGCAATCAAATACCACCAATGCTGGTCATGCACACACCTCAACATACACATTGACATGCCACAGGTTAGCAGGACAATGTGCTACACCAATATCACTCTCTGACTGTCACAATTTAGGAGAATGCAATGTCCTGGCCCACATCCAGAGGTACAGTCACAACTGTCAGGTGTTTGAACAATTGATGCCAGTAGAAACATAACATACAATCTGTGTCTCTCCCCAAAACAGGTGATGATGGGGACACAGCAGCAGTCGAGGAGGAGTCCCTGTCCCAGGCTCCGGGGAACACTGAGCTCACTGGTGTGGATCAGCCACTGCACTCCTCGGATGGTGAAGAACCAGCTGGAACCTCCGGTGTGAGTCATCATGCAGCACCAGCAGGACCAACATCTGCACCCCTTGCACCCACCCCTCCAACAACTGCCAACACACAGGCCACCCCTGCCAACACGGACAGACCAAGGACCACAGATGACATTAGCGCAGGGACCCAGGCCCAAACTTGAGCTGGTGACAACGAGCCCAGGAACAACACCCAAGTGGGCCCACGGTCACCTGTGCGTGCCACCGCAGGTCCTGCACGTGTCACCAGGGGTGGTGGGAGGGGTGGTAGACATAGATCGCTCTTTGCAGAGGGGTCTGGACTGCATGATGACCCACAACTGGCACGCATCGCGGATGCGTACCAGACTAGCACCGGAGAGGTCAGCCAGGTAGTGGGGATCCTCAAGGACATACAACAGCAGCAGACTGCCCATCATGCCCGCTTGGACTCCCACATGCGCCGTCTCGACACACACATGTCACATGTTGAGACATACATGTTACGTGTCGAGACACACATGTCTGGCAAGGAGTCCAAGTGGGACACATTGGAACAATTGACAGCGGTGCATAGGGACATACTCACATGCCTCCGCCAGATCAGCACCAACATGGCCTCACCTCCCTGTGTGCCCACAACAACTGCTGCTGAAACAACTGCAAATGCCACAGGGAGGGAGGAGGACTCTGGCAGAGAGTCCCCTGCACCGCCGCAGCCTGCACCTGAGGGTCCCCCCCCCAAGAAGAGGGGCCGTCCGAAGAGGCCAAACTGAAAGTCCGATGGCCATCTACATCCCCCAGGAAGCCAACACCTGTTCTGGAACTTTTCCTCTGTGTGCAAACTGCACGCCGTGTCGAAGCCAACCCAACTCTCCCACATGACATAGGGAGCTCCAGTTGGCCAAATTCATCAGATGACTGTGGACTTTACTCTGGACATGTCAGCTACCAAGACTTCCAATACACATGGGAACTTTGGATTCCAATTGATATGTACAGCACCCACCATCCTGTGCACCATCCTCACACCTGTATGTAAATAAACTCACCAATACACCATATCTGCCTCTGTTGTGATTCCAACGTGGTTTTTGTCATGTAGATGGTGATCTGCTAAATGACACTGTGCATGCTAACTGCTACAGCAAGTCCAACCCCGTCATGTCAGTCATGGCGACGTGACACATATGAGGGAGACACACCACTAGGGCCACACAACACATACACACCAGTGCCATCAGACTCATCACCTATACTGATGTTGCAACTAAATACAGTGGAATGCACAGACACGCCACCTATTCACAGTCACTGTCAACTAGACTACAGGTGCAGTAAGCAAATGTCAGTCAGATGTGTGACTACAGACAACGCACATCCCAAAGTGAAGCACAGGTTTATTACACATTTGCAACATGTTGTTTCCACTACAAATGCAAGCTAATCCAACCGGGCTATGGCCACAAAGTCAAAAAAAGTAGAAGATAGAAAGTCCAGGGGTGTGTGGCACATCACCTGTAGGGAAACGACTGCCTCCACCTTGGAAGTTGAATCATGGATTCGGGGGATCCAAGCTGATCAGACAACTCCGGCAGCACCCTGTGAAGGACAGACATGACACACAGTCAAAAACAATGAAGAACAGCACAGAACGGCAATACTCATGTCAAATACATGTCACGAGATAACTACACAAAACCAAGTTAGCATGTCAACACTGTTGGGCAGTACAGACCACCTGCAAGGACACATCGCTGCACGCATCCAGTCAAGTAGCACATGGCCACACTCAAACAGCACCAGAGCACCACACACACATATCATGCAAACTCAAATCACTGACATCACAACCCTCTGGAGACTCACATTCAGCTGAAGAAGTTGGTGATGAGCTGTGTGCGGACATCACCATCATCATCATCATCATCTTCACTGGCATCGTGACCCATGCCAGGATCTTCCACAGGTGGTGGACGTGGGTCATCGTCATCCAGGATGAGAGGCAACTCCTTCCGCACTGCCAGGTTGTGTAGCATGCAGCAGACGATTACAATCTTGCACACCTTTGCTGGGGCATATGGGAGGGCCCCTCCTGTCTTGTCCAGGTAGCAGAAGCGGCTCTTCAGGAGACCAAAGGTCCGCTCAATCACCCTCCTCATCCGACCATGTGCCTCATTGTAGCGCATCTGGGCTGGTGTCACAGGGTTCCTGAGGGGTGTCAGCAACCACGGCATGTTGGGGTATCCCGAATCACCTACAGACAGACAATTGCACATTAGCCGATTTGAAAATGTGTGCGGAAAACAACATAGCAGAACACACACAATGGTACAAAGTCAGTACACACCAACAAGCCAGGCACGCTGGTTCGGCATCTGTGACATCATCCTCGGGATGCGACTACTCCTCATCACGTAGGCATCGTGTGCCGAACCGGGGAAACGGGCACACACATGTGAGATGGTCATATCTGCAAGACATACCACCAGAGCATTGATCGAGTGATAATGTTTACGGTTGCGGTATGCCTGCTCATGTGCCTGTGGTGGTATCAAAGACACATGTGTCCCATCAATGGAGCCAATTACATGTGGCATCCTCCCCAGGGCATAGAAGTCACTCTTGACGTCAGTGAGTCATTGACGTGTTGGGAAATAGATGTACTGGTTGAGGTATCTCAACATTGCCCCCAAAACATCGCGTAGCACACGGCTGAACATAGTCTGTGACATCCCACCAGTAGTTGCCACAGTGTGTTGAAAGGTACCGGTGGCAAAGAAGTGTAGGGCTGCCATCACCTTCACCTTGGGGGTCAGAGCTGTAGGAAACGGCCGGCCAGGCTGCAAATGTGGGGGCAACCGCACTGCCATATCCTCAATAAGCTGCCTGGTGAAGCGGTACCGTCGGATGCTGTCACGTTCCACCATCGTTGCCAGGTCTGGGAATGGTCGATGGACAGCAGGAGCCCTGCAGTGCATAGGTGAAGAAAGCAAGATTGTCAGTCACCCCACCTATGTGCCGGTCACCATACTCAATTTCACATGATACATCATCAACATACACAAGTACTTGTTGTGTGTGTCGTTCCGTTTGGACATATATGGCACCTACATGGACATCATCTAACATCTCTGTTCAACAAGTGTTGACAACAGGTTCCAGGGTGTGCAATGGGACACCATTAGGCTGTGTCACAGTACCCATTAACTGCTCTCACGTTCCACACACATACCACAGTGACCTGTCTGGACAGATGCTCCACAGGCATCACAGCTCATTGTCAGGTAGATTCCCAGGGAGCCCGTCTTGCCACATGGACACTGGCATGACATGGCGTATCATGTACACGTCAGAAAAACAAACATGACACCCACAGGTAGTGGCCCCTGTAGCCTCTGCAGGATAGACATGGACGTCTGTGACACACACACACACCATCAAAGTTCATGCACAAACCACGTGGATGTGGAGACTGTCTCCCATTGTGCACATGGAGTCAGAGACATGTGATACACAACATGCACACAGACTGTGGAGGGACATCACTATTGTTGGAATGGGCCACCCTGTGACGTACGTGCCTTCCCACATGTGAGCCTGGGGGTATGTGACATGTCATACACATACACAACCTGGAAATGTGACCATGACACATGCTCAGAAATGAAAAGTTGCACACCACAGTGGTCAGGTGCACAACACACAAAGGACCCTGTCCCCATTAACACGTGCACAGCCTGGGTGTGTCTGCCCCAAGTGCCACCCCAAAATCCACATGTTCACCCCCATACACAGATAAGGTTATGCTGCCACACATGCCTCATAGACAGTGTGGACTGGGTGTGGTGTTATAGGTGTGCCCCTGAGTCCCTGGAAAGTAAATGTGGCTGGCATAGGTTCACCAGTGACCAGCATGGTGACATATGCGTGTGACCTGTCCAGGGACGTGTTGTAGAGCAATGGACCGATCGGTGTGCCCGGCCGGCCCATTGCATTGAATGTGAGCGGGTACGCGTTGTACAGCAATGGACCGATTGGTGTGCCCGGCCGGCCCATTGCATTGAATGTGAGCGGGTACGCGTTGTACAGCAATGGACCGATCGGTGTGCCTGGCCGGCCCATTGCATTGAATGTGAGCGGGTACGCGTTGTATGCCTGGTACGCGTTGTAGAGCAATGGACCGATCGGTGTGCCCGGCCGGCCCATTGCATCGAATGTGAGCGGGTACGCGTTATACAGCAATGGACCGATCGGTGTGCCCGGCCGGCCCATTGCATTGAATGTGAGCAGGTACGCGTTGTACAGCAATGGACCGATCGGTGTGCCGGCCGGCCCATTGCATTGAATGTGAGCGGGTACGCGTTGTTTGCCTGGTACGCGTTGTACAGCAATGGACCGAACGGTGCGCACACATTGACTGGGGCCTGGCATGGCAACGGACGCGTTTTCGAAGCTCCAACGAGTCTGATGCAGTGAATTCAGTTGGCCAGCCACAACAATGTTGCAAAATCATGGGTGTCATGAAGTTGAAGATTTGAAGGATGCTGTGGGCTTGTATTAGTGCTGCAATTCCATGGATAGGTCAAATTCAGAAGATGCAAACGACTTGGACCTATCACTTTGCACACATGGGACAGTATCTGCCTCTGCAGCACACATATAATGCTGGCTGTTCCCCTGAGAGCTCACTTGCCTGCACTACATGCTCCAGGACGACATCTGCCACCAACACTGCTGCTGTTTATGCATCCTTTGGCTCCTGCAATGGCACGTACTGTGGAGAGAGCCCCAGCCTTCAGCCTTGAGGAGAACCAGGCCATGCTGGACAGCCTCCTTCCACAGTACAGCAAGCTGTATGGGACACCAGGGGAGCAGGTGAGTGTGCTGTCCACTGCCTCACTAATTGTGCATGTTGTCTGTGAGAAGTTGGCCTGGCATATGCTGTCCACTAATTATAGTGGGCACCTTGCACCAGTCCAAATCGACTCTTATGGTAGGTAGGTTAAAGACAACCTTATTGAAAGCTATCCTAGTGGTAGCTATGGAGAGCAGCCTTCAGGCTAAGTCTTGAAGGAATGTAAAGCAGCTTGTTTTACCAGTCTATAATCTCTTGAGTGACCAAATGAAAGAGCACCACACCAGGTATATATTCAAAATATATGTATTTATTACTAAACACACCCCTCTAGTCTCTTTATGAGGCTAGAGTTCAAGTACATAGGTTATAAGATCTTAGATCACAGTAATAGCACAAATACACGTTTGGGCCCTAGGGGCGTACTCAAACCATATACCAATAAAGTGGTATGCAAACCACGACTGAACTAGACACTAGGCCTAGAGCCTCTAGAAGTGCTTGGACCACAAGGAACCACCCAAGGTAGTGACACAGGGGACCCACGGGAGACGCGTGCAGTGTAAATACACAACCGCGATACGCCGTTAACTTCTATGGAGAAAGTCGGGATCGGGAAAATAGAGGAAAGGGACACTTAAAAGAGGACTAGGACAAAACCCTTTGAGATCTAGGACTTTGAAGAGTCTCTACCCACGGGAGCACCGGAGTACTCGTGTTACCTCACCCAGGGAAGCCGGGTGCATAGGTGCCTTTCGGGGTCGGGTTTCGTCGTCGGTTCTTATGGCGATCTGCTGCAAAGTGCTGCTGGCGACCAGGAGAAAAGTGTCCGGGTGGATCCAAGAGTGGATCGGAGTTCTGAAGAACCTGAAAGCAGAGGGGACAGAGTCTGGGTCACTAGCCAGTGACCAGGGAGGCGATGGACAGATGCCCACCGATGTCGAGTGCTTCAGGTTCGATGACGGTCGTCTTGACTCTTCAGCCACGAGGTCCGGGAGGCGTTGTCGGCGACCAGGAGCCGGATTCTGGCTGTTGCTCGATGTCTGTCGAGTGCAGAGGTGTCGGCGACCAGATTGGACCCAACAAGCCTTGGCAACGGCAAGTCTCAAGTAAGATGAAGATCGTCGATGATGCAGACCAGCAAGGTCTGGGGAACTGACCCAGCGAGGATAAGTGAGGGCAGGCCTGGAGCAACCAGACTGCCAAGTAAAGAAAAGATTGGCCTTCGTTAAGGGCTACTAGCCAACGGGCTAGCGACCGCGAAGGAGCCTCGTGATGCCGCACGTGGAGCTGGCTTACAGGACACTCGTGGAGTGGGGGCCAGTGATCTTCGGTGCAGGTGGTGCTGGAGGCTAGGGCTACTCGGAGCCCAAAGCACGACTTCTTGGGAGACCCAGAAGATGGTGCACTTGCAAATGTGCTCGGTGTCCAGGGGTCACGGTCTCAAGTCACCCACGATAGCCACGGGCCTCAGCTTTGCTGGGGACTCAGGGTAGCCTCGGCGAAGTCTGAGAATCCACCTCTGGTGATGCGATGACTTCGGGCGTCCGACGAGAGCTTCAGTGATGCGAACCGGACAGATGCTTCTTTGGTGCCTGCCAAGCAGGGAGTCACTCCTTGACCCCAAGGGAGATTCTTCAGTCCTCTAATCGTGAGTAGAGCGTCGAAGGTCCAGGATTCTGTTTCAGAGTTTCGTCCAGGTATAATCTAAAGTCCTAAGGACTGGGTTCCTACCTTTATTCTAAAAATAGGGATGGACTACTCTGTGGCCCCACCTATGGGTGGGTCAGGGCAGAGGGGTGGCTACACCCTTTCCCTTTGTCCAGTTCGCGCCAAAGCAGGGGCTGCGAGCCCCTGATCCGGTTTGAACTGGGGTATGCACAGGGACACCAAATGTGCCCCCAGTGCAGGACTTCAAAGCACCCGAAAGTGCTCCCGCCCAGCCCCAATACACATTGTCCTGTCTGGGTAGGTGGTCACACCTCCCTGGGACAGGAAACCTATTGTCCAGGCCTCCCCTGCCGGAGTTTCGTCCAGCAGCAGGAGGCCAGACTCGTGTCTGTGGCAGCAGCATCCATTTTGTGATGCCAGGGCTCTGGAAAGAAGTTACCGGACTCGTCAGAGTTAACATGCCTTTCCCTCTAGAAGGGTGGAATGCTACCCCGCTGCCAGGATTGGTGGGGGGTAGTATTCCAAGATGTTTGACACCAAACACGACATGTTTAGGTGCAGCCATTCCATAGTTAGCATTTTACCGCGAGGATATAATGCGTTTAAGAGTATATGGTCAGGCTGCACTACAAACAGCATCAGAGATGGTCTCTGAACGCTGCAGAGGGGCCCTGCTCATGCAGGGGCACCCTCTCACATAGGAACCATGCACTCTGCCTTTAGGATTGATAAGGCCTGCCTTAGGAGTGACTTATAGGTTTATATGTGTGTATGCATTTTAGTGATATAGGGAACCTATACCACAGCAAGGGGTGCATGCACCACCTTACCCAGGCTGCAGTAGCAGACCTGTGGTGTCAGTTTGGATGGCCTACCAGGGGTGGCATAATACATGCTGCAGCCCCTGGCAGGCCTCTGAGGTACCTATGCCCTTGGTACATAGTATACCATATACTAGGGACTTACAAGGGCACTCCAGATCCCAATCAGTGATGTGCCTAAGGCACATGGAGACCCTTTAAAAGAGGAAACAGCTAGGCTGGGGTTCTGAATAGCAGGGCCCCAGCCAGACTAATGTCGAAAACCAGTGAAGCATCAGCAAAAAGTGGGGGTACCCATGTGAAGCAGATCCTACTCTCCTACATTGTCTGACTAGCAGGGCTTTCAGTGTGCACACCACTGGCTAGCATGCCCACTGAGTAGTTGTCACACCCCAAAGTGGGTGGTCACATGCACAGAACTGGTACAGTGCAGTAACAGTGCATTCCAACTAGGTTTACTTCCCATGCAATGATACCATTTAGTGACTGCTGGCAAACTGTTTATAGCCATTGTTGCACTGCCTGTGTACATCATATGCCCCTGTGATTGAGACATGTATATCCAACTGTGTGATGCACGTATATGTTGCATGTGTAGTAATGGCCTTTTCACTTTGTCATCCTCACAGGTTGATGCCCACCAGAAGCAGGAAATCTGGCTGACCATCGCCCGGAAAGTAAGATCCGTGGGGGTCTACAGGCGCAGGATCCGCAACTGCCAAAAGAGGTGGCAGGACCTTCGTGGCTGGACCCGGAGGATCGCAAGGGTCCAGCTAAAGCTGTCGCCTCCTCGCAGGAGGGGCGGACACTGGACCCTGACCCCCCCACATGCTCCGTATCCTGGCGGTGGTCTTCCCTGACCTGGATGGGCAGCTGAAGGACAGACAGCAGCAAGGAGGGGTGAGTCCATGACTGCACTGTGCACTTTTTCTGCCATGCTATGTGCCCTCCTCTGGCCTGGTTAAACTTCCACAGTACATCAGTCATGTGGTCCAGGACCCATGTCCCTCATTTGTTACATGCCCACTTCTCCTCTGATACGCATATGTGTGGCCCTTCTAGTCAGGAAATTGTCTAATTTGGGGATTGTGTCATTGCATTTTGCTTTGCTCAAGGTGGGGGACAGCATTTGTTCCCGTGACTATGTTGTGCAATTCATGGGTGGGTCAATTGCTTACACAATGCCTAAGTTCTGACATGTGATCTGCGTGTAACTTTGATATGTGGTCCGCTTGCTGCTCTGACTCACCACATGTCCCTGGGGAATGTGGCACACACCCATGCTGCTGGTGGGAACAATATTTGGGCCTCAGGAGTATGTGTATCCAGTGTGTCACACATGCTTAGCCACCTGCCTACTGTCCAGGACTCATCCCTCATACAGGTGGAGCTGGACAGTCATGCCTACTCCAGTGCATACAATACACTCTGTACTCCCACTCCCGTGTATCATCTGGCATGTTGTGGTCAGTGAAATGTACCCTCAGGTGTCTGCCTCTGTCTCATTGTGCTGTGTCTTCGTTGTCAGGACTACTGGTATGTTCATCGTTTGGGGCTCAGCATGCCATCTGAGATGTGACCATGATAGACAATACTTCTGTGACTTATAGGTGTCTGATCACTTGACTGTGCACACAGGTGTTTGCGACTGTGGCTTTCAAGCAGCTGTATTTTCATTCACAGCACACTGTGAGGTGCACATGTTCAGAGAGTTGTGTTTCATGTCCCCCATATGTCCAGTTGGTATGACGTGGACAAATAGTAGTACAGATGATGTGGTTTTTGGGGGATGGACATGTGCACTTGTCAGTCACATAACTCGCATTCCCCATGCCCTCGGATTGTGACACAGTGCAGACTGTTGTTGTCTGGCTGCCATGGCCATGTGACTTGAGACAGTTATGTATGACTTTGCACGCATTCCTGTGTCATGGCATTCAACTTCCTGGGACTGATCCTGCAGGGGAGTGACATGTGCAACATGCACCCCATTGTGGCATTGACTATCCGGACATGGGTGCATCATGGTGTCAGGTGCTGGTATGCATCACATGCATTCCTAATTAGAATCTGGCCATCCCTTCATCCGGACACCTGCACTGACTCAGTGGCAAGAGATGTGATGTGTGTATGTTCACATGCTTCACCGTGTTCCCTGCAATGTCCAACAACTGTGTAGGTGGTGCATGTGTCCACACTGGCGTCTTACCATCAGACAGGCACCAGACAGATGGGTGCAAGGGCAGGAGGGGTGTGAGTCCCATGGTTGACCATCAGACTGACAATTGGCTTCCCCGAATCTGTGTGAGGACTTTAGGCAATGTTCAACTAAGGATGCCAGGGCTTGCTCTGTAATGTGCTGTACTTACTGTGGTCAGTGCAGGTGACTGATGTTTGTCTGTTTCCCTAATTGTTTGCAGATACATCCACGGCCACAGGAGGGGACAGCTCCACAGACCAGGAGGAGCAGCGGAGCCAGACTGGGTCAGCATTGGACGAGTGGTCAGAGGGACCCAGTGGCACGGAGGGCGAGGGGAGCCACACCGAGGAGTCCTCAGCACCATCCACCTCAGCTGGGGACCACAGCAGCTCGGAGGATGACTCCCTTGTGGAGGCGGGTCTCGGCAGCCACCAAAGGCCAGCTAGTCTGTCTGGCCCCGCCACCACCACCACCACCACCGCCCTCCCATCGGCTCCCATTCCTGAGGTCTGTGGAGGCTCCCGTGCTCGGGAGCGTGTCTCCTTCATGCCAGGCACCGCAGCCCCTGCCCCTGTGTCCCCTGCTGCCCTGAGTGAGGAGTCTGTGTACCTCCTTCGGCAGCTCCATGTAGGGCAGACAGCAATGCTGAGTGTCCTCCATGCACACACCACTCTGTTGACACAGCTGGTGTCGTTCATGGAGGGCATCTCGACGGGTATGTCTGCCCTACAGAGGAGCAATAAGTCCATGGACTCCTCCCTGACGGCAGCAGTGTCCCTCCTCCAACAGTCCCTCACCCCTCCCACCTCTGCCCCATCAACACTTCCTGCCCCCTACCTGTCCAAAGCACATGCACACCTGCACAGTCATCCACACACACAGACACGAGCAGCACAGACACACCCAAGAGTAAGGCAAGACGTGCACACAAGCATCCTCAGGGAACTGATACCACAGACACAGGGGATGGGAAACACACACACACACAGGCATCCACATTCACTCCGCAGTCCTCCAGATCCTCTCCCTCCAAGACCCCTTCCCTTGCCTCGCCTGCTACCCCACATACACAGCAGGTCTTCCTGTGTGACCTCGGCCTCTTCCCCACCATTCCTGCTGACCCAGCACACCAGGGGAAGAGGAAGTCCACCCACACAGAGAGGAGTGCCCCTCGCCCCCGGACACCCTCCCCCAGCGCGCAGGCAGACACAGGAGCCCATTCGGAAGTCCCCGGAGCAGGAAGAGCAAGACCCCACCACCACCACCACGCAGCTCCAGCGCCCAGTCTCTCTCCTCCATCCCCCAGGCCACCACTGCACAGGTTCCCCCGCCACACCCTGCCCCAGGTTCCCCCACACACCGATACCGCATCCCCAGACTGCTTAGGCCCTCCCCCTGCCACTTGCTCTTCCACCCCCACCCCAAATGCTCTGCCTGTTAGTGGCACTGTTGTGGGGACCGGGTCCCCCCCTCTGTCCTGCCCACCTCATCTGCCCACCCTTCCACTCCCTTGGGGTCATGCACTGCAGTGGAGTCCACAGCCACCACGTCTGACTCGGGCACTGCAGTGGGTACCCAGTCCACTACATCAGTCCAGCCCACTGCAGTGGTTGCGGCACCCACACCAACTGACTTGTGTACCACGGTGGTGCTGGCCCCCCCTGAGTCAGACACCTCCACTGCAGTTGCCGGTGACACTCCTGCACCCACCACCCCTTCACTGCCTCACTCTGCCATCCCCTGATCCTGTCCCTGCGGTGCCTGGCCTGCCCCTTGTATGCCCCTCCAAGGGTGATGTCCCCCAACCGTACCAGTGCAGGCAAGCCATGTGTGACCAGTTGTCACTTCTCACCCCGTTGGTACTGTGATTTTGGACTGGCCATTGGCCTTAGTTTCTTTTGGACTTCCGTTTTTACCCTGACATTTGCTGAATAAAGCCTCTTTTTGTTTACTTTTGGGTTTTCTTTTGATGTACATGATGTGGATGAGTAGCATCCTGCATTTGCAGTTGTAATAGTGTTCACATCAGGACGATGAAGTGTTGCAGTGATGGACTCCATGTGGTCCATGAGATATGTGTCCTGTTGTATTCTGGATGTATGGCATCCTTTGCTACAGTCTGAGGGTGTAATGTTCAGCATTTGACACAGGGATGTCCTTTTTGCATTAGTAAATGAACATCTTTGTCTTACACTGATGCACATCTGGCGGTCTTACCACTGTTCAATGTTCCAATTTCCCTGACTGTGTGCCCATCTCCACTGGACATGCAGTTTTGCACTTCAATGTCGAAGGACTCATCTGTGTATACAGTGCAACTTGCTTGACAGGTGTTTGGTGTGTGTGCAGATGACTGACGTGACACCCCCGTACCCAGGCTGATGTGAGCAGAGCCTTCTGTGTGTTGTGGTTGTTGACTCACTGACGGAGTGTTCTGCTGACATGTTTGGGTCGTGCACAGACAAGGTTTGGCACAGCGGACCTTCCACAGGAGTGGTGTGCCCTCATGGCAGTGTGTAATCTGGTGACATTGCGTGGGCCTGTGTTGTGTAAGCATGTCTGTGCGTGTTCCCTTCCCTTTTCCTACACAGGCTGTGTCCCTAGGGATGTTCCTGTTTGTGATGCTTGCTGAGTTGTTCTGTGTTCATCCAGCATCTTGCACCTGGTTTGTCTGTGATGTGGGTGCATGGCAAACTAATGTTCATGAGGTTGTCATCCCAGGTTGTCTTTGTTGTCAGTGCTGGGGATGCGGGCAAACGCAGATGGGACACAATCAGGATTCCCCTTGGCACTTGTTGTTTACACGAGTAATGTGATTTACAGTTTGTGTTAGCTTACAGTGATTGTGACACGTTGTGTGTGTGACAGCTGCCACTCCTCAGGGTCAGAGCTGCAATGTTGCTAGTTGTGTACGTGTGTTCTTCGTGTGTCACCTTGGCTTCTTCATTGGTGTGTGACTATGGCCAGGATCCCATTGATTGTGGTGGATTTCACATCATGCCCATGTACAGCATACTGTGCTGTGTGTCAGACATTGACAAGTCTTGTTGACTGGCCATGTGTGATGGGTTTCTGCACCTTGGTTCCCACCACCAACCCTGGTATTGTCATGGGTGCATGTGCAATGTCACCAGTCCATGTGAGCTTCACTGCTGCACATTGGTGGAGATCAGGGTGTGTGGTGTTGAGTGTGTGCAAAAGTGAGTTGTTGCACGGCAAGATCCCTACCTCCATATTGGCCTTGGCTTGCAGGCCGTGCTGATTGATTGGAGCTTGTGTAGGTTTGATGGTAGTTAGTTGCTCAGGACACATGGCTGGGGTTCACAGTGTGAACGACATCTAACATTGTCATCACAGTGTGATTATCATGCAGGCTAGTGTCAGCACAATATGGGGTCCCTGGGGGTAGTGCTGTGGTGGGTCTGTCCCTTGCTGTGTTAGTTGCTGTTCCTACAAGCTTGTGTGACATGTGTAATTTGTGCTCCCTCTCATCTAACAATGCCTGATTGCCCACATAGGGGATTTGGATCCATGAGTTACTTTTGTGTGGAACTGTATGTGCATCTGTGTAATTGGTATTGAGGCCTCATCATGTGTTGTGTGGTTGCCTGGGGACACTGGCACCCCCCCCCTCACCTGTTGTGTTTGATGTGCAGTGTGGGTCTGCCTGTTTGTGCATCTGCACCACTGCATTGGCATAACTTTAGTGTGCTATTGGCTGTATGTTGTTTGGTGGGTTTCACCTGCTGTCCCTGGGACTCCTAGGTCATCAGTCAGCACAATGATCATTGTTTGTGTGTCCCATTGCTACCATGGTATGTTATTTGTTCACCTCACATCTACAGTCTCCACAGGGTATCTACATTAGTGTGCCCATTGGTGCAAATATGTGGGTCTGCATTATGATGGTCACTTCTGTCATTGTGTCATTGATGGATGTTGACAGTGTCAGCCCCTATGGGTGATGTTTGTCTGCACATGGCCAAAGGTATGTCTTATTTGCACTGCACTGTTTGCCTCCCCCAATCTATGTTGCTATGGGACACAAGCACTAATTTGACACTGATGTGTTTGTTGTTCTGTGACCAGGAAGTTGCAGCTTTTTCAATGTCAACACTTACCTTTTGGTCACTGTGATGATGGGGGTTTAGACCCCATTGCCACAATGTGCAAAATGTGCTTCAGCTATGGACCCCACACTTACCTTTTGTTCACTGTGATGATGGGGGTTTAGACCCCATTGCCACAATGTGCAAAATGTGCTTCAGCTATGGACCCCACACTTACCTTTTGTTCACTGTGATGATGGGGGTTTAGACCCCATTGCCACAATGTGCAAAATGTGCTTCAGCTATGGACCCCACACTTACCTTTTGGTCACTGTGATGATGGGGGTTGGACCCCATTGCCACAATGTTCAAAATGTGCTTCAGCTATGGACCCCACACTTACCTTATAGTCACTGTGATGATGGGGGTTTATACCCCATTGCCACAATGTGCAAAATGTGCTTCAGCTATGGACCCCACACTTACCTTTTGTTCACTGTGATGATGGGGGTTTAGACCCCATTGCCACAATGTGCAAAATGTGCTTCAGCTATGGACCCCACACTTACCTTTTGTTCACTGTGATGATGGGGGTTTAGACCCCATTGCCACAATGTGCAAAATGTGCTTCAGCTATGGACCCCACACTTACCTTTTGGTCACTGTGATGATGGGGGTTGGACCCCATTGCCACAATGTTCAAAATGTGCTTCAGCTATGGACCCCACACTTACCTTTTGTTCACTGTGATGATGGGGGTTTAGACCCCATTGCCACAATGTGCAAAATGTGCTTCAGCTATGGACCCCAGACTTACCTTTTGTTCACTGTGATGATGGGGGTTTAGACCCCATTGCCACAATGTGCAAAATGTGCTTCAGCTATGGACCCCACACTTACCTTTTGTTCACTGTGATGATGGGGGTTTAGACCCCATTGCCACAATGTGCAAAATGTGCTTCAGCTATGGACCCCACACTTACCTTTTGGTCACTGTGATGATGGGGGTTGTACCCCATTGCCACAATGTTCAAAATGTGCTTCAGCTATGGACCCCACACTTTCCTTATGGTCACTGTGATGATGGGAGTTTATACCCCATTGCCACAATGTGCAAAATGTGCTTCAGTTATGGACCCCACACTTACCTTTTGGTCACTGTGATGATGGGGGTTGGACCCCATTGCCACAGTGGTCATGGTCTGATTGCATTGTGGGGGCCACACACATTTCTGTGTGACATGTGATAGGGGGTCACATTGTATGTTCAAAGTCATGTTCAGTGTTGTAGGCATTTGACACAGTCTACACACGCTTGTCATGGTGTTGGGGGGGATGTCTTTTGTTGCATTCCTTATGTTGGTGTGTGCTTGTTGTGTCATGCATTAGCCATCCTGTGAGTGGGGGTGTTGTTGGTGGTAGGCATCCTGCCCCCCATGGGTAGAGGTGGTAGTGGTGGTAGGCATCCTGCACCCCATGGGTAGGGGTGGTAGTAGTGGTAGGCATCCAGCCCCCCATGGGTAGGGGTGGTAGTAGTGACAGGCATCCAGCCCCCCATGGGTAGAGGTGGTAGGCATCCTGCACCCCATGGGTAGAGGTGGTAGTAGTGACAGGCATCCAGCCCCCCATGGGTAGAGGTGGTAGTAGTGACAGCCATTCAGCCCCCCATGGGTAGAGGTGGTAGTAGTGGTAGGCATCCAGCCCACCATGGGTAGATGTGGTAGTGGTGGTAGGCATCCTGCACCCCATGGGTAGGGGTGGTAGTAGTGACAGGCATCCAGCCCCCCAGGGGTAGAGGTGGTAGTGGTGGTAGGCATCCAGCCCCCATGGATAGGGGTGGTAGTAGTGACAGGCATCCAGCCCCCCATGGGTAGAGGTGGTAGTGGTGGTAGGCATCCTGCACCCCATGGGTAGAGGTGGTAGTAGTGACAGGCATCCAGCCCCCCATGGGTAGGGGTGGTAGTAGTGGTAGGCATCCAGCTCCCCATGGGTAGAGGTGGTAGTGGTGGTAGGCATCCTGCACCCAATGGGTAGAGGTGGTAGTAGTGACAGGCATCCAGCCCCCATGGGTAGAGGTGGTAGTAGTGACAGGCATCCAGCCCCCATGGGTAGAGGTGGTAGTGGTGGTAGGCATCCAGCCCCCCATGGGTAGGGGTGGTAGTAGTGACAGGCATCCAGCCCCCATGGGTAGAGGTGGTAGTGGTGGTAGGCATCCAGCCCCCCATGGGTAGGGGTGGTAGTAGTGACAGGCATCCAGCCCCCCATGGGTAGGGGTGGTAGTAGTGATAGGCATCCAGCCCCCCATGGGTAGAGGTGGTAGTGGTGGTAGGCATCCTGCACCCCATGGGTAGAGGTGGTAGTAGTGACAGGCATCCAGCCCCCCATGGGTAGAGGTGGTAGTAGTGACAGCCATCCAGCCCCCCATGGGTAGAGGTGGTAGTAGTGGTAGGCATCCAGCCCCCCATGGGTAGAGGTGGTAGTGGTGGTAGGCATCCTGCACCCCATGGGTAGGGGTGGTAGTAGTGACAGGCATCCAGCCCCCCATGGGTAGAGGTGGTAGTGGTGGTAGGCATCCAGCCCCCCATGGGTAGGGGTGGTAGTAGTGACAGGCATCCAGCCCCCATGGGTAGAGGTGGTAGTGGTGGTAGGCATCCTGCACCCCATGGGTAGAGGTGGTAGTAGTGACAGGCATCCAGCCCCCTATGGGTAGGGGTGGTAGTAGTGGTAGGCATCCAGCCCCCCATGGGTAGAGGTGGTAGTGGTGGTAGGCATCCTGCACCCCATGGGTAGAGGTGGTAGTAGTGACAGGCATCCAGCCCCCCATGGGTAGAGGTGGTAGTAGTGACAGGCATCCAGCCCCCATGGGTAGAGGTGGTAGTGGTGGTAGGCATCCAGCCCCCCATGGGTAGGGGTGGTAGTAGTGACAGGCATCCAGCCCTCCATGGGTAGAGGTGGTAGTGGTGGTAGGCATCCTGCACCCCATGGGTAGGGGTGGTAGTAGTGACAGGCATCCAGCCCCCCATGGGTAGAGGTGGTAGTAGTGATAGGCATCCTGCCCCCCATGGGTAGAGGTGGTAGTAGTGGTAGGCATCCAGCCCCCATGGGTAGGGGTGGTAGTAGTGACAGCCATCCGGCCCCCCATAGGTAGAGGTGGTAGTAGTGGTAGGCATCCAGCCCCCCATGGGTAGAGGTGGTAGTAGTGGTAGGCATCTGGCACCCTCTGTGTAGGGGTGGTAGTGGTGGTGGGCATCCAGCCCCCATGGATAGAGGTGATAGGAGTGACAGGCATCTAGCACCCCTGGGTAGGGGTGGTGTTAGTTGTTGGCATCCAGGCCCCTATGTGTATATGTGGCATTGGTGATGGCCATCCCGCCCCTATGGTGCTGCTGTTGCTGGTGTAAGTAATTTCTGCATCCCTCTGTGTGTGTGTGATATGTCGGGTACGTGTTGTTTGTTTTTGTGGTTGGTGTCTGACTTACCTTCTGTGCCCTACGCGTCCGTGCCTGTTCCGGTAATAGATGTAGAGTATTGGTAGGACCTGCGCGATGGGATTCATGGTTGGTCCGTCTCGTTCGTCTTTCTCTTTTCTTCGCCTCGTCGCTGGCGTGTTCGTCTCGTAGCCGTGGATCGTCTTGTGGCGCGAATCGGAGCTTATGTGCGCCTCTCCCGGATGCTTTGACGTGCCGTGCGTAGCGACGGGTTCGGCGCGTACGGAAAGCGCATCGTACTTGTCCGGCCGGAAAGGGCTGCATTTTGGCTTCCGTGCGACTCGATTCTGCGTTTCTGGATCCGCATCGGTCGGAGAACAGGACCTGTATTGGGTGAGTATGACTGGGTCGGGATTTGGGCAGTTGTGCGCATCGTACTTGCTCGTTCAGACGTATATGCGAATCGGTCGGGAAACAGGCATTCGCCTGGCTTTTTTCCCGGCCGAATGGTATTAGGTGCGCCTCCGACCGGGATCGGAATCGACCCCCCTGTCTCCAATAAACGTCTGGATTGGGTGACAGCTACACAATGTGCATTTCTTCTAGACAGCCGCAAACAAAGGAAGGGGAGGCTCATCTGAATTCTGAGCACTCATCTGCATTCATCTTCATTCTGATGGGTCTTCCTGGGCAGGGAGGAATGGGAGGGGCTGACACTTACACTTCAATAGGTAGTGTCCTGTCCACACACATAGCACTGATTTACCCCCCACAGGTAAACTGGCAGACAGAACTGGGTTGAAAGTGATCCTTGTGTACTTCCGAGAGCTCCTTTGAAGTCACCCCTACATCAAAAGCACTTTTGGGTAGAAGTACTGCATCTCTAACCCCCTAAAATGAGACATTTCTGGATCTTGAACTGAACCTCTGTCAGGAGGACTGATGTGCTGCTTAAAGGACTCAACTGGGCTGCTTTTCTGCTTGTTGCACTGCTGCCTGCTGCTTCCTGACTCTGCTAGAAGGAGAGCTGGACTCTGCCTTCCCTCTAAATAATCTTAAAGGGCTGGCTGGCTTGCCTCCTGTTTTCTGAAGTCTCAGGGACAAAAAAGACGTCCTGCAATTCTGCTGGTGCTGCTGGACTCTGTTGTTTTTGAGCCCTGACCTTATCGGAGTTGCCCTCTCCAAGTTCTGGGCCTCAGAAGTGGGGTATTCAGCTGCTTTCTTCAAATCTGATGCATCGTCAACACTGCATCTTTTGATACTGAAACAGAGGCTGTTATATAGCAATGGTTCTACAGCCTGTGCAGCCTGATGACGATGCTCTGTGTGGCTTGACAACAATGCATTGCCTTCGCTTCAGCGAAGCTCGGTGACGACACAGCGACCCAACTCCGTGGAAAAGATCGACGCATGGAGTGTCAGCGTCAATGCTTTGCTTGTTCTAAAGTACTGTCTCAGTGGGCCCTGCATGGGTCCCGTAGCCGGCCTGCCCTCCAGCGCGGTTGGACTGAACTGTGCTAAGTTTTTTTGTGGTGTATTCATTGTGTGACTATATGTGTGGGTTGCACAAATACTTTACACATTGCCTCCTGAGATAAGACTGACTGCTCTGTGACAAGCTATCAGAGGGTGAGTACAGGCTATTGTTTAATGTGTACTTAGCTTACCCTGATTAGAGTGGTGGTTCCTGCCTGGATGCATACCTCAGCCAACCAGGAATCCCATTTCTAACATTGGTGATCGGCAGTGAGGATAGGATTTGTGTTTGTGCAGTACCATATAGTAATGCATTGCCGTCTTATAATCTATACAAAGACCATTGTGAGTGTTTATTGAGTTGACTAAAGTTGGTGTTCCTACCTGGCGTGAGCGCATACCTCAGCTCACTAGGAATCTCATTTCTAACAAATATGTTTCAATAATCAACAATGAGACATAATCCTTTAGAATGCTTTGTTGCTTTGGGCAAATACACTCTAATTTCACATAGCCAATGTGTAGGAGGTGTATCAAAACTTTGAGTACATGATTAGTCAAGAAAATAAGCTCTTAGCAAAACCCCTTTTCCTCCTTTGAATGCCTCATTTAAAATATTTTTTTGAAAACACAATTTCCAACTATTTGATGGGGTAACAATATTTATTCCACATAACTGGATAGCTACAAGTTTGTTAAAGAACATACAATGCTAGCTCATTTATTTAGAATAACACATCCCTTTCAGCTAAAATTATATTTATATGCACTAGTGAATGCAAGAATTCAAACTTTCTTTCTTTTTTTCATGTTCCTTTTCAGTGGACCGAGCTCTCAAGGTTCATCACAGCAGCACCTGGGGCAAAGAAGAAGATCCTCAACTGCAAGACGGCACACCCACTTTCGACTAGCACTAAGCGAGGAGAAGCCCCACCAGTAGGTGGGGCAAGGGCCTGTGACTGGGAAGAGCCCAAAACATAGGGATTTATGGTATAGCTCCAACAGTTCTAAGCGCTACATTTTAAAAAAAATACGTTTTTAGCCAATTCTGCATTGGACACCCACACAAGTGAGGTATCATTTTACTCGGGAGACTGAGAGGAATGCTGTGGAGTAGGACATTTGTGCCGGCATGGTGATTCCACCCAAAAATATGTGGAAAATGTGTTTTTTTCAGCTAAATTTGAGGTTTGCAGGGGATTCTGGGTAGGGAAACGTTGGAGGATCCACGCAAGCCATACCTCATTGGACTCCCCCGGGTGTCTGGTTTTCAGAAATGTGTGGGTTTGGTAGGTTTCCCTGGATGGCGGCGATCTCGGGTCCAAAATACCAGGTGGCCCCCCCAACCAGGTAGTTTTGTTCTAGGTAATTTTGAAGTCTCCACAGTACGATTTGAGCCATTTCCTGTTGCAGCCACTATGCCTACCCACACATGTGAGGTACCATTTTTATCGGGAGACCTAGGGGAACGCTGGGTAGTAGGAAATATGTGTCAGCCCAGTGATCGTACAACTTTCTCACACAGAAATGTGAGAATTAATTGATTTTTTTCAACAAAATTTGAGGTTTGCAGGGGATTCTGGGTAGGGAAATGTTGGGCGACCCACGCAAGCCATACCTTGCTGAACTCCCCTGGGTGTCTAGTTTTCAGAAATGTTTGGGTTTGGTAGGTTTCCCTAGATGGCCGCCGACCCCGGAGCCAAAAACTCATTGGACCCCCCTTGCAAGAGCAGGTTGTTTTGTGTTAGGTAATTTTGATGTCGCCTCAATAGGTTTTGGGCCCTTGCCTGTCGCAGGTACTTGACCCACCCACACAATTGAGGTACCATTTTTCTCTGAAGACTTTGGGGAATGCGGGGTGGGTGGAATTTTGTGGATCCACACAGATTCCAGAACTTTCCACCACAGAAATGTGAGGAAAATGTGGTTTTTTTTACAAATTTTGAGGTTTGCAAGGGATTCTGGGTAACAGAACCTGGTGAGAGCCAGACAAGTCACCCCATCCTGGATTTCCCTGGGTATCTAGTTTTCAAAAATGTATAGGTTTGCTAGGTTTCCCTAGGTGCCGGCAGAGCTAGGGTTCAAAATCTACAGCTAGGCACTTTGCAAAAAAAGGGTCCGTTTTCACCGTGAAAATGTGGTGTGTCCACGTTGCGTTTTGGGCCGTTTCCTGTCGCGGGCACTAGACCTACCCACACAAGTGAGGTACCATTTTTCTCGGAAGACTTTGGGGAATGCGGGGGGGTGGAATTTTGTGGATTCCACAGATCATAGAACTTTCCACCACAGAAATGTGAGGAAAATGTGTTTTTTTGGACAAATTTGGAGGTTTGCAAGGGATTCTGGGTAACAGAACCTGGTGAGAGCCAGACAAGTCACCCCATCCTGGATTTCCCTGGGTATCTAGTTTTTAAAAATGTATAGGTTTGCTAGGTTTCCCTAGATGCCGGCAGAGCTAGGGTTCAAAATCTACAGCTAGGCACTTTGCAAAAAAAGGGTCCGTTTTCACTGTGAAAATGTGGTGTGTCCATGTTGCGTTTTGGGCCGTTTCCTGTTGCGGGCACTAGGCCTACCCACACAAGTGAGGTACCATTTTTCTCGGAAGACTTTGGGGAACGCGGGGTGCATGGAATTTTGTGGATCCACACAGATTCCAGAACTTTCCACCACAGAAATGTGAGGAAAATGTGTTTTTTTTTTTACAAATTTTTAGGTTTGCAAGGGATTCTGTGTAATAGAACCTGGTGAGAGTCAGTCAAGTCATCCCATCCTGGATTCCCCTGGGTGTCTAGTTTTCAAAAATGTGTAGGTTTGCTAGGTTTCCCTAGGTGCCGGCAGAGCTAGGGTTCAAAATCTACAGCTAGGCACTTTGCAAAAAAAGGGTCAGTTTTCACTGTAAAAATAAAGTGTGTCCACGTTGCGTTTTGAGCCATTTCCTGTCGCGGGCACGAGGCCTACCCACACAAGTGAGGTACCATTTGTATTGGGAGACTTAGGGTAACACAGAATTGTAGAGCAACTGTTATTACCTATTGTTTTTTGATGCATTTCTGCCTTCCAAATGAAAGACAATGTGTAAAAAATAAGTCATTTTGAAAAATGACCTATAATTCTCATGCTAGTATGGGTACTCACAATGTCGGAAATGTGCAAATATTTACTGTTTCTAAACTCTATATTTTGTTCCAAATTCAGAAATACATAGGTGTCTTTCATACCGATTTTTCCATGTATATATTTTCCCAGACTAATTGCTATATACCCGGCACATAATAAAAAACAATTGCAAGACACTGCTCAGTTATTGTCTCTGGGTTTGTCGGGTTCTTGCTGAACCTACAAGTCCTATATATCCTCACAACCATAAAGGTCCATCGGATGTAACGGTATATTGCTTTCAAACAGCTGTCATAATTAGAAGAAGTTACAGTTGAAAACGTTGACACAAATGGCTGTTTTTTTCAACTAATTTTAAATTTTTCCTATATTCAACCGTTAGTTTCTATAAAGAAACCTTGAAGGATCTACACAAATGACCCCTTGCTGAATTCAGAATTATGTCTACTGTTCTAAAATGTATAGCTTTCCAGGATCCATTATTGATTTCATACCCATTTCTACCATTAACTGGAAGGAGGTTGAAAGCACAAAAAATAGCAAAAATAGGCTATGTCCCAGAAAAATGCCAAAACTGTGTAAAAAATGTTGGTTTTCTGACAAAAGTCTGCTTGTCCCTGAAAGCTGGGAAAATGGTGATTTCAGCACCACAACCCCTTTGTTGATACCATTTGCAGGGAAAAAACCAGAGGCTTTTATCTGTAGCCCTTTTTTCCCAAAAAAACCAAAATGTAGCTTTATTTTGGCTAATTTCTGGGTCCCTCCAAGGGAATCCACAAACCTTGGATACCTTTAGAATCCCCATGATGTTGGAATAAAAGGACGCAAATTTGGCGTGGATACCTTATGTGGTCAAAAAGTTACAGGGGCCTAAGCACGAACTACCCCAAATAGCCAAAAAAAGGCTTAGCACAGGGGGGAAAAGGCCTAGCAGCGAAGGGGTTAAGGGATTTATCAATGTTTTGTGACTGCAATGAGGTCACAAAACACTGAATTCCAAGTTGGGGTGGTCTCACATTTTCAATAGTTAAGCCGCCCTGTGGGACCCATTCCCCATTGTGAATGGAAAAAAACGTTTGTTGGGGAGAAGGCAGTGGTCCAGGGGACCACTGCCAACTCTGAAAAAAACTTTAAAAAAATAATAAACTTTTCCTTTTCAATGCAGTACTGTTTCCCTTAAGGAAATTGGGCTGCATTGAAAAAAAGAAGTTTACGATCACATTTGGTCTACTGACCTCAGAAGGCCAGCATTCCTAGGATGGCATCCAGTTGTAGTGAGTCACAATTCATGACCTACCTCATGAATATTGATCAGGTGGGTCGGATTGCAACCCACTACGAGTTGGTATTTCATGAACTGACCTCTATGTGTATAGGTTGATTAGCAAAATATTTTTCCCTTCATATTAAGTTGGTGTGAAATTTTCAGTTTAATTGAACATCAGGGGCCCTATCATATAAAAAGGGTGCACTTTCCCTGTTTGCACCCCATGCACCTTAACAGGTGCGCCAGGGGCAAACAGGGAAAGTGTGCCCTATTACATGGAATGCGCTGCCCCTAGGGCAGCCATGAACTCGTGCTGTCCTGGGGGCAGCGCATTCAAGTGAAATACGGAGCACCTTTAAAACAGTTGCTCTGTGTTTCACTGTGCAAGCGGCATCCCACCTGCACTTTTAAAGGGGATTTGAGATCCCTTTGCAGGCGGGTGCAGTCAGTGACTGCACCCGCCTGCAAGGGGATGTCTGGGCGGTCCCCCTCCAGAGGGCTGCCATCAAGGGGTGCACTGACAGTGCGTCACCTTTTAGATGGCGCACTATCAGTGTGCCTCCTGAGAGCTTATTTGTCTCTGCGCTCGCATCTGTAACATGGCACAGGCGCTGAGGCAAAGGGATTCCCTTATTTGCATTGGGCACACCCCCATGCAAATGAGGGGACGCCCTCTGAAGATAGCTCTGGCTCTTTATGTGCGCGAGGGCTATCGGTATTACAGAAGGGGCAGCACAAGCATCTGCGGCCTCTTCTGTAATACGAAAGTGCCCTGGGCGTGCAAAGCAGGCGCAAACACCTGTTGTGCCTTTGGGGCACTTATGTAATATGGACTCAGGTCTTAATTTTCATTATCGATATAAATGTACTTACAACTCAAAAATAAATGTCTATCTTCCCGTTTACAAATTTTGCAGATAAATGCATTGCATGGCAGCTTAAAGAAATGTTTAGTTATGTTAAAACGCTTTCAATATCAGTATGATTTTTTTAAATCCATTACCCTTTGAAGGTACACAAAGAACAGAACAAACTTAACTCTTTCCTATGTAGTAAAGGCACATCAAACATTCAACACAGATGAAAGTTAGACACAGATTTCTTATAAAAAACGGCACAGATTATTATTATTATTAAAAAATGGTTACAGTTACTATGGTTGGGACAGAGTTGATATTTCTCACACATCAAGAGGTATTTTGGGAGGTTCCCCTACCAGTGATGTGTTTTGGACGGCAGAGATTGTGGTGGTTAAGTTGGTGGTGGTAAGTTGACGTTGTTGGAAGTTGAGGTGGTGGAGGTGGTGCAGGTGGTTGTGGCAGAGGTGTGAGGTTGGCACGTGGTGTATCCCACCTATGTTGAGGTACCTCTGTCCAATCTCCTTCACACGCTGGCCATGAAGAATGACATTGGCATTTTCTGCTTATTACTTCTATAATACTCATTGAAAGGCATGCTGTCTTGTTCTCTCTTCACTAAAAGTTTGAAAATGTTATTGGTGCATCTTTACCATATCTTGGTAGCATTTCACACTGTTATTCAAGGCATGGGTATGCCTGTCAATCAAATTAGGGAGTCCTTAAGAGAGGCAGCTAATTCAAATGAAATATCACTTATTGCATGAATCTTCTCACACACATTAGATTGCTGTTGGTAAAAATGATCCTCCCAGTGAGCTTTAGACCATGGCAACCAAACCCAACCCACATGGCAGGGCCAGCAGGTTGTCCAGCATAGAGAGGGGGCCATCTGTGTGGTTGTGGGGTGAGAATAATGAATGGGGGAGGCTTGCTCCTTACCAGAGGTGTTCTCTCCTCCAGGTGATTGAGAGAAGACTGGAGATTAAGTTTCATGGGAGAAGTGTATAGGAGATTGTATAGCTATACTTGTGTTTTTTGGGCTATGTGGAGGTGAGTGCTTCATAAGCAAAGCAAGCATCCCTGGCTGCTTACCTAATGGTTGGGGACTGGCAATCCACAGAAGTGAGCAAGTATGAATACATGTGCCTGGCTATGATGTGGCCTTCTTGAATGTGTTCTGTGTGGGGACAACAATGCCCTCTTCCTCCTCCAGGTCCTACTCCTTCTCTTCCTTCTTCTCCTCTAGCTCCTGTGATTCCTCATCCACTTCTTATCAAGGAGTGCAAGGTGCTGAGACTGTTGCATGGAAGAGGATTTGAATCTCTATTCAGGCTGCCCACCACCCTTTGCTTGTAGATGGTTCAGCATCATTATCCAGTGCAATGTCCCCAATATCTGGAAGAAGAAGATGTCAACAGCTGAAAGTGCATCAAATTCTGTTTTGTGTCTAAATTTCAACACCATTCTTTAATAAACATTGTTCTGCAAATAAATAATTAAACTTAGTACCATGTGAGCATAAGGAAAATTTGAAATTAAGGCTTGGTCCATGGATGGAATTATCATATCTCAACCATGTAAACTCACCAGATTGAGCCACAGAGATTGATTTCTTGACATCTCCTGGGAGATGAGTGGTTGAATCTGTGACCTTGTAGTTGGTATTTCCAAAGTGTCTGCAGATCCAGCAGCTATAGATATTAGAATGATGTTTAGAGCATATTGTGAATCTATGTAAGTCATCATGACCATGCATGCTAACAAATTAGAGGTATATACAAGAAAAGAAATAAAAACAATACAAAGTATTTTAACATTTGATATACTGCATTATTGAAATGACTGACGATGAGATGCAGAAGTTAAGATCATAGGTTCCTTGACTTACCTGACCAACAGATGTTAGAGAGCCTAATAGGTGATGTCAAGACACCCCTTATATGTTTTCAATCATATAAGAAGATTCTATTTATATGGTTTCAGTACTGATTTTGAGACTGATAAAGATTACTCTCCTGCAAATTAGGACAAGGTGTAAGAGATATCTTATACCCTTAAACTGGCAAGTCTAAGATCAATTTTATAAGCCAATATGTTATGTATATATAACAATAGCATTACATATTGAGCATGGTGCTAATAGGGGTGTGTGATGCATTCACCCTGTAAGCAATAAATAAATAGGTTAGATCAAAAGGCAAAAGAGCACACATTTAACTTACTCGTGTCTACTGTCCATCTTCTATGTGGTGCCTAAGAGTGGCTGTATGAAAAGAGTATAAAACAATAAAAATGAACACACTTGTAAGAATTTATAGATATGTATGTTGGCATATTCATGTAATCACTGCAATATGGTTGAATTATTCATCTTCTTCACCATTCTTTTAATGCTGGTAACAATGCTTTGTTTCCTTCTACTGATAATTGCAGTTCATGTATTTTACACAAGAATCCAATGCTTCAATAAAAGTTTGAATTGCCAATTTGCATATCTCTTGTGTCTCCCTTTGGACATGTCGAAGGTAACCACGAAAGGGTAGATCTGTTTCCACGATTTCCTTGGGGAAGTCAGAGTAGTGATGTTCTAAGGATGCAGACACCATCCGGTAGCATGTCAGGTTTAGGGGTCCAAATGGTGCACTGTGAGCGAGCCATGAATTGGGCCAACATATTCTGATTATATGTGTGTACTCAGTCCACATATTTTGACACGCACAGTTTTACTTGATTAGTTGGAACCATATGACAGCACCAATCAATTAAACCTTTGTTGAACCTTAGTTGGTACACAGATTTTTTACTTGCCAATACCGTTATCTTATTTTTTGTAGGTTAATACTTAAATTGTTGTCCCATCAATAGTCTGAACCTTGGATAGTGAATACTGCAGCCCAGTGTAAGTGCAGCTCAATAAAACTGTCTCATTCACATAGTACATGGTGGGCAACCATTCACCATCAAACCTAGGGGATGATTGTCAATTCGCCTCAGCCCAGCTTCGAAATCAGCAAAGTACAGGTCAAATAGCAATGGCACAAGTCTGCTTTACATTACTACATAGAGAGCTCTGACTATTCAGTCCAATAGTGGCATCCTGTTTTACAATTGCACCGTTGTACCCATTTGAATGAAGCAATTGGAGTCTGGTGTTTGTTAGTTTATTCCACAATAAACAGAGTTCAATGGAGCTGAATGCTGTTTTCTGGTCAATAATGCTCCAAAACAAAGCTAGACTGGGTAGAACACAACTGAGTCAAGCTGTAGATTACAGGGATATTGTAATATCCTCTTGCATTAAGTTTATTCAGCATTCTGCTGGTTCAATAGTTTGTCAAACATTTTACAGGAATGGCTAAACATAACTAATGACCTGTACCTACAGGGTTCTGATCTGTACTGGGTACTAAGCCCACTCAAGCACTCAAAATATCAGTTGGACCGCCATTGCCCTGCCGCAGGTGCCAGGGAACCGCCGTTGCAATGTACATGCAAACTATGTTAAAAGTCACCGACCAAAAAGATGTCAAGTTTATCGTGAATTTGAAAAATAGAAGCTTTTGTACATGGGCCCAGTTGAGACCCACAACAGTGCAAAGATTGCCCGTTTCTGAATACTGTTATTTTGTACCTTGTCTGACATAAACATGACTTGACCAAAGCTAGAATGTGCTCCTTCTCAAGGTGAAACCATTAAAATGAGAGTTAGATCAAACAACCATTAGACATACCTACAGTACAATGATAATTAGTTAGGTAACCTACAGTGAGAAAATGTGGTTGCTCAGGAAGGATAACATGAATATTGAGCGAAGCGCTCAATAAGGCTTGCAACTCAAATTGCATTTTGACTCTTCAAACAGATGTGTGCCCCAGCGGCAATGGCAAAAACAAAATCTGTTGTGTCATGATGTGTCCAAAGTGTGCTATTGATTTTTTGTAGCGATGCCAAATAAACATCAATCACAAAAACAAAAGTTTGTGGTTTGATATTAATTTTTGAACATCAATCTGTCTATCCAGATATCTCTAGAATAATGTAAGTTTATACATCACGTGTATAGTCAGAAGTCATTACTTTTCTTACAAACCAATTAATTTATAGAATGTGTTTGAGACAGAACAACCTTTAAGCTTGTAATGAGTAATAGCTAAAAATATACTCATGTCAGGAATATAAATATTTTTCTGTTGTGTGATGTCACACATTTTCACCACACAGTAACTAGACTAGAAAAAAATATTGTGTCCTGCATTTCAACAGTTTTTGGAGCATTTTAATTTTTTTAGCGACTAACAAATTAATCTTTTTCTTTTAATTAATTCAGCATATATTCAGAAGTAACAAATATAACACACATATATATATATACACATATATATATATATATGTTTTAAATTTTGATTTGATTTTAATGATTACTTTGCAAAAGAAAATCTTTACAATTATGATTTTTTTTTAAATAAACAAAGAATTATGGGTATTTAAACCCCCAACAATTGGTCACTTCCTAACTCTAGGTGACAAAATCATGATACCTTTCATTTAAAATATAAAAACAAACATTAAATCCATTTTTAATTTATTAAGAGTGAGGGGCCTATTACGATGTTGGGCGGACGCCGTCTCGGAAATGGGACCGACCGCTCTCGGTCGGCGGTCCGGACCGCCTCATTATGATGCGACCACACATGGTGCAGTCGCATTCCTACATTTCCCTGTGGGAGCATGTGTTACGGCTGTAAACCGGCCATAGTACATGCTCCCATAGGAAAATATGAGGTGGTATTTATCCCTGCACCCCATGGCAAGCACCTAAGGGTGCAGGGATTAACGGGGGTACAGCCACCAACTTGAGGCTGCAAAGGAAAGGGGGCCCTGCTAGGGGCCCCCAAACATGCTTTCCGGCAGAGTTTCCATGCTGGAAAGGTTGCCATGGAAACCCTGCCGGAAACCGTGCATCGTAATCCGGTCGAATTGAAACCGACGATGTCAGTCGCCTTATGACTGACATCGTAATAGGCCCCACCATGTCAAATTTTCATATCTAGATTATTATTATACTTACATTTCTGCTGCTAATGTGCTGGCTACATGTCAACTATAGCACTTAGGTTATATAAAATTGAGGCAAAATGGTTTCCTCTCATTTAGTTTGCCCAGGATTTCTTTTTGCTTTTTTGATCACCCATTTTGGACTTTTTACTGTGGGTGAGTCTCACTACTTGTGTCTAACCTACGGTAATCATACAGGAAATGGACTGCGTGTGTTTATCACCAGTGCCTGCCTTTTAATATACGGCGTCCCAATGCAGCTATGGTAATGGGAACTGTGCTGGTTTCACGTGAACATGTGTGCCCATGCTTGGGCACATGTGTGTGGGCATCCCCTGTAAGACTACCATTGTGCAAAGCCAGTAACTGCGCACAGGTCGCCCGGAGCAGAGGTGACTCTGCAGGGTGAGATATTAGATATTGAGCAGGGGTAGGACTTATGATAATATTGGGAAATTATAGGTATAGTCAGTATGGTTTACTGTTTTGTCTGCAGTGATATTTTATTATAGGCATAGAGGAAATCTGGCTAAGAATGCTGTTTCACTTCCTTTTGACCTACAAAGTGCAGCAAGATATCAATCTGAGGTGAAAAGTGTGCACCAAGATTGATTATGCAGGTCCCAGGCAGATATATGTACACCTTATGGGTTTTCCAGAATTTTCATATTTATCTGGCTCAGCTCAGGATCAGAGTTCAGGCTTTTTTCACCCTTGTGGGTCAAGTTAATTACTCTGCTCCCCAACAGAGGGAACAAAGGACTCCCCACAAAAAAGAAGTAACTAAAAGTGCATCCCTCAGCTCTGGAGAAGAAAGGGGTGAGGAAGGAAATCTGCATGTGTTAACTAGTTGCCACATTGTACCAGGGCCGGGACAGCCCAGGCCCACCAAACAGAGGAGGAAGCCCAGACAATTTGAGCAAACAAAGGAGGGAGCTCCTCTCTTAAGTTTTGGTGGGAAAGTAGTTAGCTGGGGCAGAGCTGGGGATCTCAGAGAGTTGTGGCTTGTGCAGGAGGTTTGGGCCAGGGGTGCAGATGTGATGTGGTACCCTAGGATTGTCTATGGTGCCTGGTTCTAGAACCTTCCAACTCAATTTAAAAACTCTTGCTCAAGGGGTAGTATTTGTTGTTGGACTTTGGACATTGGGACTGCATGGCGGCAGCAGCCATGTACAACTTGAAATGCAAGCCCTCTGATGCCCTAAAGGACTAAAGACTCTGTCCCCATACTCCAGGAACAGTGGGTCTCCCCAAGGGCCAGTAGGGCTGACATCTTTGCACTCTGTAAGGACTACTTGGGGGGAGCTCTGGACTTCTGTGCCCCAGACGAAGGAGAGGAGCACCAGAGACCAATAAAAGGAGAAAAGCTGGTGCAGGGAGCCAGTTGAAGCAGTTCCCTGCAAACTACGCAGGTTTTGAGGTTAAGATGGTTGGAACTGCTGCTGTTGGGTAGAGCTCATCACCAGGAGTAAAATGAACACAGGATTGTCCAAATTGGCCCAAAAGGGCCTGAGTTATGGCCTTTTAAAGGTCGGCAACCTTTGACCTTTTTTGGAAATGGAGCGTGTGGAGCTGTGCCACAAGATCTGAAAAACCCCCATATTGCAATATGCTATCTGGTATGAGTGGGGGGTAGCGTTATTTTGGGAGTCATGACCCTTTAAGGGTCTTTTGTGATTTTGTGATTTTACCAATCTATTTCTATCTGCCTGATGTATATATCTGTATATTAATGCATAGTATTTAGTAGTGTGTGTAATAAATTTCCTTTTCCTTTTCACTGACTGGACAATCATTTATTGATTGTCATTATTGCATACCATCAAATGGTGACTACTAGTCAACACCACCTCCTGTGAGTAGGCCTTGGACTACTGTGCATTGCTACTCTGAGAGAATCCAGTGCTACAATGTGGTGCTTTGTTCTTATGAAGGATAAATTGTGGGCATATTACTTGTGCAGGCATCATATCCTGCACAGCTAATAACCCAAATTTTTTTTTTTCCAAACATATTTTTATTGGAATTTAATTATTCTGTTATAACATAGACCATCGATGGTGCAACATGAAGTGGGCTCAAGCCCGGCTTATACAAAAGACCAAATAGACAATGAGAACCCTGCTCCCACAGATACCCAACCGATAGTACAGTGGAGCGTAATGTCAAGATACAGCTTCCTCATTATATGGTTGGTAAGTTCGTACTGTGTTAAACAGAGTGATCCCGCAACTGTCTTCTTTTTTGACATCGGCAGTCTCAATCGTCCAACAAGGAAGGTATTCCCTGAAGAAATAGAGATCCCAACATGGATCGCCTAATCAACCTAAAGCCCAAGAAAAAGAAAACCCCTCCCTCCCCCCTCCCATCCACCTACTGGTGGTGTCTGTCCAGTTGCTATGCCTCTGCCTGAAAGGCCACCAAACACCTATCTTAGCACACCTACCCGGACCACCCTAAGGGTATGGGACTCCGTCTCACATAATGCTCAATGGTCCACATTCCCGTCTCCTTACACGCCAATCCACTATAATCCAGCATTCCTCCCGGCCATGCAGGATGGCCCTTTCGCCTTGAGACCCTCGCAGGTATAGTTTCGCGTCCAAATTGAGGAGCGCTATTGGGCGATAAGAGGCACACTTCTGCTGATTTTTTCCCTGTTTTGGGATAACTGTTAAGACCGCCTCTGCCATCATGGGTGCGATCGTACCCGTCTCGGCCATGGTATTGAACAGTCGGGTCAGATGAGGTAAAAGGTCAGGAGCGAATGTTTTATAGAATTGGGCTGTATAGCCGTCTGGACCTGGGGCTTTATGTGGTTTGAGTGCCTTAATGGCGAGGGCTATTTCTCCCTATGTAATGGGGGCCGTGAGTTTCTCATTCCATTCAGGTGAGACTTGGGGGAGTTGCAAGCCTTGCACATAGTCACATTGTGCTTTCGCGTCCCGCACCTCTCCTGTGTAAAGGGTCCGGTAAAAGGTACCAAAGATGTCCGCTTTTTCAGTGTCCTTATTAGTCAGCTCCCCCCCCTCTGTCTGTATGCTGCCTATATATTCCCTCTCTCTTTTTTCTTTCAATTGGCGGGGTAAATGCTTGCCAATCTTGTTTCCCTGCGAGTAGGATAGCTGGCAGAGTTTCAGGAGGGTATATTCCGCCCTATTGTTATAGATGGCCTTAAGTTTCCCTCTCAGTGCGGTGAGCGCGCAAAGGGATTCCCTAGTGGGCTTAATTTTATGGGACGTTTCCGCTAGTGAAAGTGCTGCTTCAAGCTCCACTCTCTCTTGAGTCCGTCTTTTGTTCAGCGCGGAATTAAGCGCAATGCACCACCCCCTAAAGACCGCGTTAAAGGCATCCCACGTGTTGAACTCTGAGGTGTCTGAAGGTGTATTTTGTTCGAAAAAGTCCTTGATCGTGTCTCTGAGTTCTGTGCACAGCTCCTTATCTCTCGTAAGAGAAGCCGGAAAGTACCATTTGGGGGGCCCGACCATCTGGGAACTCCAGGAGAGACAAATTGAGACCAAGCAGTGGTCTGACACTGAAAGTGGGAAAATCTTCACCTCTCGCAGGGACCCCACTAGGTTTTGGCTAATGAATATATAGTCAAGTCTAGAGTATGTGCGGTGTACGTGTGAATAGAAGGTGTAATCCCTCGTCTGAGGATAAAGAGACTCCATGTATCCCTGAGGCCCATATCACGGATCTGGTGTTTAACCTCACTGGTGAAGCCGCTGGACTCTTGTCTGTGGGGGTGTGTGCTGTCAAGGTCTGCTTGCCATGTTAAATTAAAATCCCCCAGGAGAAGAGTCGGCCCCTCAGCAAACTCCTGAATTTTCCCCAACAATGTCAGTAGGAAGGGTGTCTGACCTGTGTTCGGTGCGTAGGCCGAGATGAAGGTACATAGTTTACCCTGTAGTATGCCTTTGACCATTACCCACCGGCCGTCCTTATCTGATTTAGCTGCAGTAAGCTGGAATTTTGCAGAGGTGTGAAAAGAAGTGCAGTCCCCCGGTGTTTAGTGAGTGCAGAGGCTCTCTAAATCAGGGGGTAGTGAGTATGGCGGAGCCGGGTCTCCTCTGCGCGTGGAAGGTGTGTCTCCTGCAGCGCCACTATATCTAAATGGTGATCAATAATATATTTCCAGACTTTCTGACGTTTCTGCGGCGAATTAAGGCCCTATACATTCCAGGAGCCTACCGTGAGTACCATCGGCCTCTTGTAGCTCCTCTCTGCCCTCTGATGCTCCCCTGTTGGTGTCCCGTATCTCTGGTAGCACAGCTCCCATCTGGTATAAAACGAGGGGAAATCCTGTATGTATGGAGTAACCTAAGGAATACATTGTTGCGTGAAGATTCGTTAAAAAAGCCATCACCAGGCACCCTCCCACCTTCCCACCCTCCCCCTCCCAACTGCCCCGCCCTACCCCCCTCCCAACAGAAAAAAGAACAACATTACCATCAACAACATGCGTCGAATGAATGACAATTCTCCGACAATGGGTGGTAACACCCCGTTAAACATGTTGGGGGGACAGAGGGACCGAGGTCCCCGTCCGCGCCCGTCCCGTAATCTCAAAAGCAGTGCTATGAGCCTATTCCATATAACTTGCTCGCCTGGTGCGGCTGCGCATACTCACTCTCTAAGGGCTAGTAGCATGTGCCCATCCCTGAGCCACCCCAAGATCAGCCCACCTTAGCAGCCTTCGTGTTCCATGTTGTCCTTGGAATCGGATCATGGGCCCTATCTCGTTCTACCCTGGGGCCTTCCCCAGCGTCTCTTCAGAACTGCTCCCCTTCATATAAGGTGGGGATGTTTGGAGCCCTCGATGTCCAAAGAGTCCTAGCAATGTCAGTAAGGGCACCGTATGTACTACGTCACAGCCTGGTGGGAGTAGTCTTTCTTCCAATGTTCCGCAGGACCCGTCGCCGCCATGGCCCGTTGTGGACAGCGTTTGGTTCCCACCACTAGGTTGTGACCTTTATTAATCAAACTAAGTAAAGACTGCTACTCATCATTTGCGATTTCTCCTGGGTCCTGTCATCCACAGTTGTATCAGAGGGCCAGACCTCGTCGGATCTCGCGTCTTGTTGCCCGCAGAGTCGGGTTCCTCGGAGGAGAGGCCCAGAAGATCCAGTCCATCTTGCAGCTCCGAGATGTGCTGTTGTTTGTTGTTGTATTGAAAGGCCAGCCCAAATGGAAAAGTCCATCTATATCGAATGTGATCCTCCCTCAGCTTCGTCGTAATGGGCCTGAACTGTTGTCTCCTAACCAACGTAGTCGGCGACAGGTCCTGGAATATGACGCATGAGTGGTCCTGGAAAGAGACCGTTCCCTTTTCCCTAGCTGTGAGAAGGACTGCTTCCTTGACTTTGTAGGAGTGAAATTTAGCCAGCACATCCCTTGGTTGCTTTTTGTCTCGATTCGACTGGCCTCCGACTTGGTGCGCTCTGTCTAGCTTTATCTTTAGAGTCTGTGGGCTCAAATTTTCGGCAAACAACCCTTCCAAGAAGGCCTCTAGGTCTGCTCCTTCTGCTCCCTCCTCCAGGTCTCAGATGCGAAGATTCTCTCTCCGAGCCCTATTTTCAATTGCGTCTGTTGCCATTGCTCTTGGAGGGTATGGATGCCTTCCCGCATGGATGATGTGTGTTTGTTTATATCCTGGGTCTGCGCTTCTAGATTCAAGACTCTAGTGCCCACAGAATCCACATCCTGTTGGAGAGAGGTGAGTCTTCCGGTCAGCTCAACCTTTAGTTGATGTATCGAGGCCTTGAGGTCTTGTCCCAAGTCCACCCTCAGCTCTGTCTTAAAGTCACGTAGTGTTGTCAGGAGGTCCTCTTTAGTTAGGGCCATGGTCTCTGTATTCCCTTCGCTTCCTGGAAGTTGGCGCTTGTCCGTTGGCGTGAAAAAATCTGAGACCCTATTCGTTGCTTTGTTCGACATCTTTTTCGGCGGCATAGGGGCCGGTCCAGGTGGACTCGCACTCTGTGGCAGTCGTAGTGAAGAATATTGCCCCAGGCAGCGTATGAGATCCCCTCCCTGGGCAACCGACACGGCGAATGAGTGACCACGTCGGCCCCGAGTCAGGGCAGCAGCGCGCAGCAAGATCCCTCTCTCCAGTCAGCTCTGCAGTGTGGCCCCCTCCCTCAGACTGGGCATTGGTCTGCGCCACTTCTCCTCACGTAGGCCCAACAGGCGGCTGCCCCGTGTTTATGGTGCGTCTTGGATGGTTTGCTCTTGGTCCCTGCGGCGCTGCGGGCACCAATGCGGAGGGGAGAGGCCCCACTCGATCACCGATATGTGCAGTGGGCCGCCATCTTGAGGTCAGGCAGAATCAAAGGCCCGGGCATCAGAGGTGAGTGGACGGCCCCCGTTTTTCGTTCCTGAGCCTCCCGGGGCGTCTTGAGTGTTGGCTCTCAGTCCCTGCGGTGCTGGGGTGCTGCGGGCACCAGTGCGGAGGGGAGAGGCCCCGCTCGATCACCGGTATGGGCAGTGAGCCGCCATCTTGAGGTCAGGCAGCAGCAAAGGCCCGGGCATCAGAGGTGAGTGGACAACCCCAGTTGTTCGTTCCGGAGCCTCCCGGGGCATCCCCCTCTAATTATCCGAAATGGCTCAGTACTGTGATCCGCAATTGCCACGTACCTGTGGTGTGGCGACTCGGCTTCCGGTGCCTCACACGTCGATGCTGTCTCCAGCGGTGACACGGCGGTGCCCCTCCCGCCTTGTCTCCGCCTCAACCGCCGCAGGCACCATGTCGTAATTAATTCCACCCCCTGCCGTGCTCAGCATGTTCATTGATGCTCGTTTGCCTCCCCACCACTGCCCCCAGCACCGCCGCCGCCACCAGAGAGCCACCGCATTCATGTAGTGGCAGGCGCCATTTTGTCGCTCACCGGGCTCTCCTCCTTCAAGCTCCGTATCCGGTCTCCATGCAAAGCATCTCTCTACTCAGGGCCACCTTGTGTGCCCCCTTGCGTTCCGCTATCCACCAGAGGTTTTTGGTACGATTTTTTAACCGAATAGGCTGCAAAAAAGGCCCGGGACTGCAGCGCGGACCGGGAGCCGAGACGAGCTATGTCCGTCCAGCCATCTTGCCCGGCCACGCCCCCCGAATAACCCCATTTTTTACAAAAACAAAATGTTTGACTTAAACACTCAACTTACACCCTTGGTGCTGCACCATGACCTTCATGTCCCTTGGCAGATTAGGGAAGGCTCGTGGCAGAGCATACAGAATCATGGGGGTCAGGGAACGCTGCATATGCTTCCTCTGATGGGAGGACCTTTAAAGTGTTTGCTGAGTGGTGATTTGAGCCCACCACCAAAGGTCCTCCCACATCTTGCAGCAATGTTTGCAACAGTGCTAATGGACCCTCAACTGGTGAACTTGTCTGAGAATGGCCCACCAGATTTATTCCTATTTTGTGGGCTGACTTACTGAGAAGAGATAAAAATAAAATATACATATTTACATTGTATATTATTTAACATTATTGTGCTTGACATTTGAAAGGAAGCAGACTCATAGTACAGGTAAGTGCTCCCTTTATTGCATTAGTCTTAAACCGACGACCGGCAGCAACTGCCATCCAACCCCACTCCGAGTTCCACGCAGGGAACCCCCACACGCCCCTGCATTCCACTCGCATTCCGCATGACCCAACACACACTCCTTTCTTCACAAATCAAGATAAGAAAACATAATACAAACAACCAAGGAAAAACAAAATAAACATAAAGGATGACTACAAAGTAGGGCAAACAAAATTAGAATCTGCAGTAATCCTTGAATCTGGCAGGAGCTGTCTTAATCCTGGAAGACACTCTCCTCTGATGCACAGGGCTTGGGTCTGCGTGCACATGGTCTTTGGAAGACACACACACAACACGCCGGACTGAAATCCACCTGTACACCCAATTTTTGGTTCACATATGCAGCTTTGGATTTGGGCACTACAGAAACTACACTCTTATTCCACACCTTACCATTCTCCAGAATGACCACACAATCCTTTACCTCCCTCACCCGAACTGGTGCAGAAAATCGTGAAAACCCCTTACGAATGAAACCAGGTTTTTTAATTCTCACCCAATCACCAACACAAACAGGGGATGCCCTGCCACACCCGTCTCTGTTGCTGTACGTCTACTGCACGGCAGCTCTCACGTCCACCACACTTTCCAACTTCCCCTTTTCAACTGAATTCCTGGACATCCAATCTTTGTTCAATTTAGATCCAGTCACTCTTCCTCTCAAAAGCGTAAAAGGAGAAACACCAGTACTGATGTGAGGTGTAGTCCTCAACGCTCACAACATGTCCTCTACCGCTTTCCTCCAATGCAAACCATTCACGAGAGCCAATTGTAACTGATCCTTAATCAAGCGGTTCAAGTGCTCCACTAAACCATTGCTGCATGGGTGGTAAAGGGACGTGAGAACATGTCTGATGCCATTCTCCACTAGAAAACTTTCCATCTCCCTGGACACCAATTGTGTCCCATTATCCGTCACCAATTCTTCCGGAAATCCCTCCCTCAGGAACACTTCCTTAAAAAACTTGATTACCACTTCAGCATTCACACTGTCCACAAACTTTACCTCTGGCCATTTTGTCATGTAGTCCACCAAAACCAAAACATACTTGAGTGAACAACCTGTGACCCCGAAAGGTCCAGCAATGTCGAAAGCAAGTTTACACCAAGGGGTATTCTTGACAGCAACTGGATCCACATGAGAAGGGCAAGTGACTTGGGTCTTATCACTAAGCACACACATGCAGCAATCACAAACATAATGTTCAATAGCCATGTCCACTCCTGGCCACCAAAAATCTTCCCTTACTCTCCATTTCGTGGCCCTAATGCCCAGATGGCCCTCGTGAGCTAGGTCTAAAATCCTTTTGCGCATGCAACTGTGGACCACCAACTGACCACACCTGCGCAAGATACCCCCCACCATGGACAATTCTTCACCAACTCTCCTGTATGGAATTAATTCCGTGGGCGTGTCCTTACAGTTGAGCCAACCAACAGAAACAAAGTTTTCCACCCCCATAAGCTCCACATCTTCAGAAACTGCACATTCCTGTTCCGACAAAGCACCCTTTGCTACATCATTCACGGAACACACAATCTCCAACTCATCAATAGGTTCCTTCCCTTCAGTTGCATCTATCTGGGGTAACCTCGATAGACAATCAGCAACGAAGTTCTTAGCACCAGCCACATATTCAAATTTGTAGTGAAATTCCTGCAAACTATACTGCCACTTTGCAATGCGTGGAGTAGCTCTGCCACCCCCTTTAGTGGTTAAAAGATCCACCAGTGGCTTATGATCCATTCTGAGGACACAAACATTTCCCCAAAGGAAATTCCTGAAATTGTTGCACACCCCATCACAACGCCAAAGCATCCCTTTCGATGGTGGAAGAAGTGCTTTCCGCCCCTTGCAACATGCGTGAGGCAAATGCAATGGTTTCCTCAGAACCGTTATGCCTTTTCTGCATGAGGGCGGCACCAAGACCCACATTGCTTGCATCAGCAGACACAATAGTTACATCGATGATGTTGAATGGCCTTAGTGGTCGGGCCAACACAAATTCCTTTTTGATATGTTCGAAACTATCCTCACACTCCTCGCTCCACACAAACCTGTTGTTCTTCTTCAACAAATCACGCAAGCACACAATTTTATCAGAGAAATTTCCTACAAATTTGGCGTAATACTCTACCAACCAAAGAAAGGAATGCAATTGGTCCTTATCAGTAGGTCTGGGAGCATTTTGTATAGCTTCCAAAATGTTCATCTTAGGCTTCACACCCTTAGCAGAAATGTGGTGACCCAAATAGTCCACACCTTCTTGGAAGAATTTGCACTTGTCGCTCCTCAGAGTTAATCCACTCGATTTCACAATATCAAGAACCTCTTTCACTCTTGCATCGTGTTCGGATTCAGTCTTCCGATAAATAAGTATGTCATCCTGGAAGAACACCACCCCCATGGTATTACCAAAAAGATTCCCCATCAGGCGTTGAAATACCGCGTGAGGTGCCTGGAATCCTTACTCAACTCAACTTGATGGTATGTTGAGGAGACGTCTAAGGAGGTGAAAAACTTTACACCATCCAACGTTGCCAACATTTCATTAATGTTCGAGAAAGGCTGGTGAGCAATCCAAATGCTGGAGTTAAGATCACGCAAGTCCACACAAAGTCTCATGGACTTGCCCGCCTTGCGTGCCAAAACTATGGGCGTCAACCAATCAGACCCCTCTTTGGGCTCAATTATCTCCATATCACACAACCTTTTCAACTCCAACCGCAATCCATTTCGCAAAATTAGTGGTACTTTGCGCACTCTATCGGCAAACGTTCAAGCACTCTCCTTGAGGATGATTTTGTGTTGGAAACCCTTCAACTTGCCTAAATGTTCGCTAAGCACCTCAGGATAGTTACGGACCCGATCAGCCTTCAAATGCCCAACCATTCCAGTACAGGATGAAGAAGTTGACAGGGACACATTACTGGACTCCTTCATTTTCCGACTAGATAACACCATGTCACGATGGTTAGGGTCCAAAATTATTCCTAACTCCCCTTGTTCTTGCCATCCCAACAGATTCGTACCCTCTTTCACAACATAGATAGGTCCAGTGGCAGAGTTCCCATCAAACTCGAGACTTCCCTCTAATTTCTCCAAAACATCCACCCTCCTGCCCCCATAGGAAAATATCTTTATATTGGATTGCTGTAGCTGAATGTCCTTCAACTCCCCAAAATCCTTCTGGTTTATAAGCATGAAAGGAGAGCCAGAATCAGCCAAGAAGTTGATCTTCCTGTTGTTCACTACGACCACACAAATTGGAGCTTTTCTCTTATGTGATCCCAGCAAGGCAGATATTCCTGCTTCCCCATCAGTTTGCACAGACGAAGAAGATAGCATCATTAATATATTATCCTCCTCATCCAAACTATCAAAACTGTTCTCAATGACTTTGACAGTGAGCATGGAGGGTTTCGGGGTTGATGTTGCTTTGCACATCCATGCAATGTTTCTTCTACCGCACTTGAAGCAAGTCTGATTTATGGCAAAACAGAATTTGGCATTCCCCAGATGAGATTTACTACCGCACCCGAAACATACGAGCTCTGATTTGTTGAATTTTGCCTTACTGGATGGTGTCTCAGGATTCCATGCTTTAGTGGACATCGTTTCAGAATACTGACTTGGACTCCGCTTGGCAGGTTTGGAAATATGTTTGGCACTTAATTGTTTAACCTCATCGAACTTGATTGTATCGTTCATTTCTCGCATGCACAATTGTGAATGTTCAATGCCCCTGGCAAGTCTAAGGGCAGTGTTGAAATCAGGATTTTCAGTGCAGAGTAGTTTCTCTTGAAACTTTTTATTGATGGTTCTTTCAATTAATTGATCATGGATAATCTCATCTTTAAACTCCCTGTAATTACAAGTGGCGGACATAGTTCTTAGAGAGGCGACAAAATCATCAATTGATTCCCCAGAAATCTGTGCTCGTTGGAAAAATGTGTGGCTTTCCAGCACAACATTTTTCTTGGGGATGAACCTCTTGTCGAGTGTTTTGATGATAGATGCATAATCATCAATTAACATGGAACCACCATCGTCACCGCCACTGACATGACTGCTAACAACCTCTAATGGTAGGGTTTTCAGAATATTCCTGCCTTCGGAACCCAGATTGTAGACTAAAAGTGCTTTCTTTTTTTAGAAGTGAAAGTATCACTGTCAATGGCTTCTAAATAAGCCTCAAAAGTGTCCTTCCAGTGTTGCCAGATCAATGCAGTTTGCAAAAAGGGTGGAGGTGCAGAAATCCAATCCATTGTGTAACTATGCGTGGGTGAGTTGCTGCCACCCAATAATGTGTGGTTAAAGTGAAATTGGTGTCAACGATGTGCCAAGGTTCAATAAAACATAGATTCATGCATTACAGTGCAGATCCAGATTTCACAATAGCATGCATAGTGCAGGTACAGGTGTGCCTGTCACCCATGTCAAACTAATAAGGTGCAGGCTTGATGAAGATGGTGTGCCTGTCACCGGGTAATGAGAAGAAGTGAAAAGCCCAAGTTGCACCAAGTTATGCATAAGAATACACAAAACACTATTAGCGTGTTAGGAACAAGGTGTAATTGGCCCCAATCCAAAATGGCATTACGTGTGTTCCGTAGGGAATTCGGTAACAGAGCAGGTGGGGACGACGCATGTCACCCGACCGTTGCGGCCCTCAGCTCAATTTGTGCTTTACCTTAAAGCACTGTAGGCGCTGTCCACACGTGCTTCCCCACACAGCGTTGACTAAAGTCCACGGCAGTTCATGTAGCGATTCGCAGCTTCGTTGCATACAGGAAGGAATCCGCCATCAACAAAGGCACGTTGGTCACCGCTCAGCACAACAGGCGCGCCAGCACAGGGACGCAAGCTCAGGGACGCAGGAATAGACAGACCAGCTCGTCGCCAGTAAAAAGAGGCAGACTCGTAGTACAGGTAAGTGCTCCCTTTAGTGCATCCGTCTTAAACCCACGACCGCAGCAACTGCTGTCCAACCCAGCTCCCGAGTTCCATGCAGGGAACCCCCACGCGCCCCCGCATTCCACTCACATTCCGCACACGACCCAACACAATTAAACTTTCAAAAATAATAATGTACTTGTGACAAATATTTGAAATGGAATACATAATTATTTCATGTGACGCTTCCATGACACCATGATATAATTTACAGATCTCATTCAATTGCTTAAATATAAAAAATGTAGAGATTTCTCCAACAATTAATAAATTAAAATATTTCATATGTCTTTATTCTACACTCTGTTTTTCTGATCTACTAAATTCGATGAGCAGGTTGCATAAACTTACAAATGTTGTTCATCTATAATATAAAGGTTACATATTTTGGTTAAACATTTTTTAATCATTAGAAAAATAGTTGCTGTATGACAATGTATATAAAAAATAAAACGCTGTCATGAAAACCATAACATATCTTTATATGAATGTTATTTAATGGACAGATTATGAGTTTGGCGGTGCGGGAGCTGGACCTCCCTGCTCCCGCACCACCAAACCAGTGTAGGAATTGCCTGCCAGATCAGGAGTTTTCTCCTGGTCTGGCAGGTGGGTCTTTGGCGTGCCCATGGAGGTGCCTATGAAATAGGCACCACAATGGGAACATCAAGGCATTACCTACAATGCATGGACTGCTGCAGTCCATGCCATGCAGGTACTGGGGTGCATGCCCACAGGGGGGCGCACATTATGCCCCCCTGTGTGCACCCACATGGAGTGAGGTACCAGGGGGCCCCTGTAGGTCCCCCTTTGTCTGCCATGGTTTTAATTGCGGGCTTATTAGTGGTGAGGAAACTAATAATACGCTTGATGGGAATGCGGCGGTCCCGCCAAGCATATTGCGGCCTCAGGGCTGCCGTGCAACTGCCAGGGAACAGCGATTCCCTTGTGGTTGCGACTGTTGTGGCGGACCCAGGGCGGCCCGACCTCCCTAGTCATAATAGTGCAGTGGAAGAGCGCCACCTTGAGTCTTGTGGCCCATGGACTGCCAGACTCATACTAAGGGCCTAAATTGTTATTAGTTATGATATTTGCCTAAAAATAAAAGTTTCTTTTTTAAAGTAAAATTGTGAAGGTTGCTACATACAAAACATTAAAATACCAATGTTCAACAATGAATAAAAATAATTTATAGCATTGTGTTTCTCAAAACATATTCTTCATTTAAAAACAAAAACACACTTCATTCAAAAGTAAATAATTTTTAATTTATAAAGTATTTGTCACAAAAATACATTATACTTTTCTGCAAGAATAAACAAAATTAGGAGAATGCATGAATGCTGTTATCATTGTAAGTTAACATCACAGTTAAATCAAGCATTAAGACATTCAAAAGGCACAACTAAAAATTAAGATGTTATTATTTAATAAACAGCATTCTTATATTTTTTGTAAAAAATGTTCTTTAATAAACCTTTCATTATGACATTATTTCTTTAAAATTGTTAACGTTTTATGATGCACTCCAATAGCTGTTTTGTAAAAAAGAGACATTTAAACATCAATAAACCTCATTTAGATTAAAATTTAGGCAATAAATATAAATAAACAAATCCGATATGTCCACCTGAAACAGACAAATATGCACTTTATTTATACACAGTATTTTTATAGCATTACTTCATTTGATATTTTTTGAACAATAACATTGATATGCCATTGTGAGAAATATTTAAAATATCTAAAAGCCAACATTTAGGCCAACATGCATTGTAATTGCATGTGTTATAGGTGGCCTGTTTCACTTATTTTTTATCTTATAAAGATGATAAGTCTTACCAAGTTAGAGAACAACACAATCACATATTAAAACAATTTTAGGAGTAAGAAAATTAATAATCCAATTGGCTGTAGTTGGACAGGGCCACCTCAGCAACAATATTCAGATCTTCTTCTGTGAAGATAGAGGGCCCTGTCAATTCAGCTATGATGTGCTCCAGAAGAATCTAAAGAGCAGAAACAGTTGAGAAGGTGTTGCACAGTTGGAGTCTAGGAGTCAAGTAATAAAATAGCAGGAAGGACACTTGTATGCCAACATGATGAACACTTACATCAACGGCCATGTAAACGCACAAGGCGTAAAATGTCTGTTACGTACATTTTCGATCAAGCAGTACTTTCAGACCCACTCAAATACAATGTTAGACTGAAATTAATAGTCATTCTTCAATGAAAGACACTTCAGTCATCAGACATATTATGGATTTATATATAAATCTTAATTGTTTGACATTGTGATGCCTGACAATACGATGTGCAACTATATTGATGTTGATGACGTATCGGTCATCCTTTATGCTGTGTGATATTTGAAACACTATAAAAGTACACCAAGATAAATCCTAGTTTAAGATTCAGCCATTTCATAATTTGATGGACAAATGTATTGTGACCTACTTACGAATTATTTTGTTAAAATAATGAACTAACCATTTTTTTAAAGGTCCCTAAATACAGAATTATGTTTTAAAAAATTCATGTAGATAGATCTTTACAATGGTACAAGCAATTCATTATCACACACAAAATATCTGTTTACATACATAATAACTGCTGATCATTATTAGTTCCAATCGGTAAATATTGATACATTACGTAGATTATGTATAAATATATACCTGTATAAACATGAATAGATATGTGTGTGGGCATGTGTGTGTGTGTGTGTGTTGCACGCGTGTGTAGTTATAGTTAGGTCAGACTTTCCATCGAAAGAGCATTTTGTGTTCTGTTAATAATTTTGGCACAATTTGAAGAATCTTGACAAAACTTTCCAAAAAAAAGTTAATTTGCCTCCGCTTCTCCATAGAAAGTTTTGAGGTGATCCATAGGGAAATTTGGCAGAAAGGTAGATTGTTACCCAGACAGCATGCTTTTTGTGGTTTGGTGTAAATCCATGTAAAGTAGGTTTGGAAAAATTATGGTCCAATATTTGTAGCTGTATTGGCAGGCGGGCTGAAAATCAAAACCAATTCAAGCCTTGTGATTATTTAAGTGGTCTTTTTTAAGTCAAGCAATCTCGGCCCGATTATGATGTTGGGCGCTTTGTCACCAACAGGTGTCGGTCTGTCCGACATCTCAGGCTGCGGTCTGACCGCTGCATAATGATGCGGTCGGACAAAGCACAGCGAGCAAAGAGAACATCCAACGTCTCTAACAGGCTCAAGGAGCCCGTTGGGTCGTCGGCTGGAGTGTAACCCCTACAATGGGGGTAGTGCCTGCAGAGGCGCCACCATAGGGATTGTGATGACACTCTTCCCTCTGCCTTTACATGGTGGTATGAACCCCATGTAAAGGCAGATGGAATGGGACTTTTGGGGGTCCCTAGCAGGGCCCCCACCCCTTGTGGGCTTCTGCTAAGGGCCCAGGGGGGCACTTGTGGTGCCCACCATGCACGGTGTGCCAGGCACCACATGCTATCAGGCACACAGTGCAAGGATGTTTGAGAACTGCCCTTTTCCACTGCGGCTTGTGCTGTGGCCCTTTTTGCCAGTGCTCCCACCATGCCATAGCAAACTGCAATGTTCCAAGGGGTTGGTGTCCCAGGACATTGCTGGAGCTGGCATTGGGGGGTGACAGTCCCCAGGGCCATGTAGGACTCCTGGAGGGGAGCCATGCAGCCCCCTCCCTTCTTCAAATTTGCCCCGGGGAGGTATTGGTACCAAGGGTCGGGGTCCGCAATGGAACCCCTTCATTACTGTCTTTGTGCTCCCGGGAGGTGGCAGTCCCTGAGGCTACATGGGGGGCAAAGCCCCCCCACGCATCATTATTTATTTTAGACCCAGGGAGGTGGCAGCCCCCAGGGCTGCAGGGGGGCTGCACGGCCCCCCAGTATTACTGTTATATGTAGCCCCTAGGAGGTGCCGGTCCCGGGGCTGCATCGGTTATGATGCGCTTCAATCGAGTAACAAGATGGCTGCCAACACTTCCTTGTTTGAAGTGCTGGCAGCCAATCAGATCTCAGGCACGAGATCGGGAGGGGTCGCGGATCCACTGCGGCCTCAGTTGTATATCTGAGAAATCGTTAAATTTCTCAGCAACTACTAAACAAATTGACACCATTCAACAAGAAGGGCTCTTTCAGGACCAGGAGCTACCTTTCTGCAAAATTTGGTGTAATTCTGTTCAGCAGTTCGGGCTGTAGCCTTGTCTAAAGATTCCTATGGAAATTAATATAGGGAAAAGCATTTTGTGACCCTCCTTTTTCTCAGCACCTGCTTGACGGATCACCCTGAGATTTTCAAGACAACAGCTGAAGTGAGCGTCAAACTAGTTTCGAAAATTTCGTGAAGATTCGTCAACCAGCGCCAAAGATATAGGCAACTGAAAAACAGCTTTTTAATAGAAATCCTAACTATAACTACCTATAGTAGGTAATAAACACACACATATGTACATATATATATTTATGCATATATATACACACGAGGGCGTGCGCACAGCGATTGGTTCCCAACAGCATGAACGGCGACAAAAGTGGTGAAAATCCCGATGTGAGGGCTGTTAGCAGCATCCCCCGGCTCATTGGAAAATAATCTATTTATCGGACATTGAGGTCGAAATTAAAAAGACATACATGGTTGTTACCGCTGCAGCCATGCTCGCATAGGTGGGTCACAGCAAAATCAACAAGAACATTGCCGCTAGCCCATTGGTCAGTGCCCCACCAATAGGTACAACCAATGGGGGCTTTAAACAAACCAACGCTGTGCTTGCAGCTTAATGATGTGACTGCATGGAAGAAGGCATAACGCCGAAACACGTCTGCAAATACAGTCATTAAAATTACCCTGTGAGTGCTCTAAAGTTTGTTGAGTTGTTGTGTAACAAAAGTGGGTCTCACCCCCATCCATGGATGCACCCGTCGAGTGTTCGGCAGCCTGGGTGGGATCGTGAAGATGAATCTATTTTTGGCTTGCCTGAACCACTGCATTCAGACTTCGTTGGCCAATGAAGGCCATGGATTATACAAATCCAGGATGCCCAGTAATTGTATGGACACCCGCGAGATTTCTGAGGATTACAAACTGCAGTAGACGAGGGGCATGCGCACAGCGATTGGTTCCCAACGTCATGAACGGCGAAAAAAGGTGGTGAAATTCCCGATGTGAGGGCTGTTAGCGGCATTTCCCGGCTCATTGGAAAATAATCTATTTATCGGACATTGAGGTCGAAATTAAAAAGACATATATGGTTGTTACCGTTGCAGCTATGCTCGCATAAGTGGGTCACAGCAAAATCAAACAAGAACATTGCCGCTAGCCCATTGGTCAGAGCCCCACCAATAGGAACAACCGATGGGGGCTTTAAACGAACCAACGCTGTGCTTGCTGCCTAATGATGTGACTGCACGGAAGAAGGCATAACGCTGAAACGTGTCTGCAAATACAGTCATTAAAATTACCCCGTGAGTGCTCCAAAGTTTGTCGAGATGTTGTGTAACAAAAGCGGGTCTCCCCCCATCCATGGATGCACCCATCGAGTGTTCGGTCTCACCCCCGTCCATGGATGCACCCATCGAGTGTTCGGCAGCCTGGGTGGGATCGTGAAGATGAATCTATATTTGGCTTGCCTGAACCACCGCATTCAGACTTCGTTGGCCAATGAAGGCCATGGATTATACAAATCCAGGATGTCCAGTAATTGTACGGACACCCGCGAGATTTCTGAGGATTACAACCTGCAGTAGACGAGGGGCGTGCGTACAGCGATTGGTTCCCAACGGCATGAACGGCAACAAAAGGTGGTGAAAATCCCGATGTGAGGGCTGTTAGCGGCATCCCCCGGCTCATTGGAAAATAATCTATTTATCGGACATTGAGGTCGAAATTAAAAAGACATATATGGTTGTTACCGCTGCAGCCATGCTCGCATAGGTGGGTCACAGCAAAATCAACAAGAACATTGCCGCTAGCCCATTGGTCAGAGCCCCACCAATAGAAACAACCGATGGGGGCTTTAAACGAACCAAAGCTGTGCTTGCTGCTTAATGATATGACTGCATGGAAGAAGGCATAACGCCGAAACGCGTCTGCAAATACAGTCATTAAAAATACCCCGTGAGTGCTCCAAAGTTTTTCGAGTTGTTGTGTAACAAAAGCGGGTCTCACCCCCGTCCATGGATGCACCCGTTGAGTGTTCGGCAGCCTGGGTGGGATCGTGAAGATGAATATATATATATATATATATTTATATATATATATATTCAGGGATTTCTTCACCAGAGCAGCCCCCCACTCCCAGGGCTCAGAAGAAAACAGCACAGCCAGGTCCTTGCAGGATCAAAGTATGTCCTTTTATTTATTTATAACATGCCACCGAAAGTGCAAATAAAGACCTACGCGTTTAGGCCTGAGCCTTCGACAGGGTCATAGAGTGTATAGGTATAGACAAACCATTTAAAGGGAAAGTTCCCTCCAAAACATTTTCTCCACAATTTAAAGAGATACATACACAATTTTTCATATTTTCATGTTCTTTTTCATTTTTTTGTTATTTTTCACATTTGTTGCACTACATACAGGAGGTGATGATTTGTATACTCTTAAAAAATGTACCCACATGTCCTTATTCAAATTTTCCATTTTTACACTACAATGGTATTTTATCCTGACATATCATTTGTTATATTGACAATGGTTCTCAAATTATGGTTCAAGTACCCATGACATGTCCTTTGTGTCAGCTTAGGTTGTGGTTGCTGTTCAGTTACGGTAACGTACCCGTATATCCACAGTTTAGCTAATCACCTAGTCCAGTGGGTCATGTAACATTCAACAACTAACCTCCTGAAAAAATCTTTCTTAGAATCCTTCCCCAAGAAGAACGAGGGGAAAGATTAGCGCGAGGAGAATAAAAAGTTAGAATTTCATACTTTATAAAAAAGGAAAATATGTTCTTCTATTCTTTTAACTCGGTCAAGGTTGGAGATGGGGAGATGTGCATTAATGAGTGCAAAAAGACATAAAAGGAAAAGAGGTGTCTATGTGTAAAAGTGAAGTATCCAAGAGAGTAGAAATATCCAGGCGAATAAAGAAGTGTATAAAAGAGTGTATAAAAAAGTGTGTAAAAAAGTAAAGGTACAGGAGAGTATCGATGGAACCAGATTATGTGTAGGGACCAGTAAAAGTTTGTAAAAATTTGTTGTTATCTATTTAGGTTTGTTTCCACATGTCAGAGGGCAAAATCCTTCCATCTTTCCATCTCCTTATCAGTTGTTACTTTCAATTCATGAATTCATGATAAATGGATAAAACAGATAAAAGCAAGTAAAATTCAATCAAATACATCCAAGTTGACTTCATGGTTCATTTCGTAAAGTACTATTATATTTATATACAGTCCCTATGGTGTTGAAAGTGCCATTGCTTAGTATAACAGTACCTTGATTTTAAAGTGCCATCGTGCTGTAAACAGATAGTAGGACCATCTTGTCATGCTTGAAATCACTCCCCTCCACATTTCTGAATGAAGCAAGTCACATTTTTGTGTTAGGTCCTACATAATCTAATCGCCCTTGGAGACATCCCAATGTTTTCCCTAAAGTGCATGGTGATGTAAACATCACAACTTGCAACCTTATAAAGTGCTAGGTGCTATGAATCTCAAGAATGGCAACAATAATCTGTAATCCAATTGAAAGTAACAACATGCCCTCAAAAACTGAGAAAATGCTGCATGCAAGATAACAGTCTCTTCAAAAAAGGTCCCTATTTTTATCATGTTCCATCACTCCTTTGTAATCCTCCACATCATAAAAACATATCCACTCTTCCATATCAATTGATAATATCCTAAGACCAATTGGTGAGAAGTTTGTAAGTCATGACCCCATATAAGTAATCTCTCACATAGTTCCATCTAAGACTCCATCACATTTCTGGATTAAATATCCAGAGGACAGTTCACTTTTGGTGTTCATTATCACATTATTACTAGATTCCAAATCGTCTTGATGAGGGGGTTGTCCATTGAGTAAGTCCTTTTCTGTCGGCTGATGGTGATGCCGTGGGTTCCCAAAGTTTCTATCTAGATGTGGATGTATAATTCAGCATCGGCATTTAGCCCATTGGGAGCTTCTGTACCCAGTAGGAGGATCATCCTTGACTCCTCGCGGCGTAGTACCAATTCTGAGTTTCCTCCTCTTGGTTTATTCTGTATATGTTTGATGCCATAGTACGTCATGTTCTCAGGCTTGCCATCATGTTTTTCCCATATATGCTTTGCCATGGCATATTGGTAATCTTTATTTGTGACTGCTCTTAGATGTTGCAATATACGTAGTTTAAGTTTATTGATGGTACTGCCTACGTATTGGATTCCACATTGACATTCCAAAACATATACTACTGATTGTGTTTCACAAGTGATTTTCTCCTTAATTTTGCTGTTTGAGCCATAAATGGTTTTATATTCACCTTTGTTCTTTCCATACCTGCAGGCTTTGCATTTTGTGCATTTAAGAAAACCCTGTGCTGTAGTCGGTATCCATGTTGTTCTATTGGCTAGGGCATCCACTTGTCTCATATGGGAGCTGGTTAAAATATCCCCCAATGAGGGTGACTTACTGTACGTGATGTTTGGTTTCTGTGACAGTACTCCTTTTAGATCTTCATCCATGAGTAGGATCTTCCAGTTATCCCTGAGAATATTTCTAACTTTGGTACTTGATGTATTGAAGTTAGTTATAAATCTCACTTCTTGGTCACTTTTCAGTCTGGTTTGATTGCACTCTATATTTGGTGTTAACATAGTTTCTCTTTTCTTTGCACCAGCTCTCCTCAGGGCATCATTCAGAATTGCATCCGGGTATCCTCTGCTTAAGAATCGTGTATACATTTCCCTTGCTTGATGTTTAAAATCTCCCTCCTCCGAGCAACATCGTCTGACTCTTAGAAACTCCCCGTACGGGACACTCCATTTTAGAGGTACAGGGTGTCCACTATTGGCATGCAAAATACTGTTTGTGCTGGTAGGCTTTCTGTACATTTTACTGCAGAGTTTATTGTTTGTGTTGATATATACTGTGGTGTCCAGATAACTAATCTCCTGATCTTGTATATCATAAGTGAATTGGAGATTGAATGCATTCTGATTTAGTGATTTCAAGAATTTTTCCAAATCAGCTCTCTCCCATATTAGGAAGAGGTTGTCAATAAATCGGACCCACAGTATTATCTGTTCCATCTTCTCCTTGTTAGATTTTTTCGTGTTAGATTTTTTCCACACTTCCTCCGCTTCTCAGAGGCCCATGAGTAAATTTGCGTACGTTGGGGCAAATGATGTCCCCATGGCCGTTCCTTGGGTTTGGAGATAGTACTTGTTGTTGAACGTGAAAACGTTGTGGTGCAGACAGAATTCTATCATCTGCATTAACATATCCGTGTGTTCCAACAAGGAGACTGAGCGTGTCATTAAGAAATATCTGGAGGCCTCCATGCCATCTTGGTGTTGGATTGAGGTGTACAAGGACACTACATCCACAGTAGCCATTAGATAGTTTGGTTTCCAGGGGAGCTCGTTAATTCTATTGAGGAAGTCTTGTGAGTCGCGTAGATAGGATGGTAGGTTTTTCAAATAAGGAAAAAGAAAGATATCTATGAACCTAGAAGTATTTTCCAATAGTGCTCCAATCGAGCTTACTATTGGTCTGCCTGGTGGGTTGGTGAGGTCCTTGTGCACCTTTGGCAGAAAGTAGATGGTAGGGGTTATTGGATAAGAGGTGTTCAAATACTTATATTCTTCTAGATCCAGAAGCCCTCTTTTATGCCAATTCTTTAACTTTGAGCCAAACTGGGCCATGTGTACTTGGATGGGGTTATCTGGGAGTATTCTGTAGTGTCTATTGTTTTTCAATTGTCGGTTCGCTTCTGCTAGATATTGTTGCAGACTCATAATTACAATATTACCCCCTTTATTACTCGGTTTTATAATGATATTTTTGTCATTCTGTAAATCTTTCAAAGCTTCCCACTCCTTTTTCATTACATTCTATTTGGTCCATTGTTTCCTTTTTTCTGACCTCGTTGCCTCTACTGATACCAAGTTTTTTAATTCATCCGTTACAATTTCATAGAACAGGTCAATTTTATTACCCACAGGTAGTTGGGGACAAAATTTGGATTTTGTTTAACATCCACTTCTAGATGTCAGGTCCGTAGGGATTCCATGGTATTCACAGAGACCCGTCTCTGATAGCCCCTCAACTGAAGTGCTTTGTAATCCTGATGCTTCTCTCTCCAGGCATGTTAACGATTGTAGTGTATTTAAGTCACTGATTGTAATAATAGACGGTGTTGTGCTAGATTGGGCTATCTTCGCATGCCATTCTTTGTTCTTCTGTAGGAAGTGTGTCTTTAATTTCACCTTCCTCATGAATTTGTAAAAGTTTATTCTTGTATTTACAAAATCAAGGCCCGTGTTGGGACAAAAACTCAATCCCTTTTTTAGTAAAGTCCTGTGATTGTCATTGATTATTTTTTCAGAAAGGTTGATGACCAAATTATTGTCTTGTGCTTTCAGTTTCATTAGAGCCTCTTGTTTTGCAATCGTCTTCCTCTTTTTGTACCTCCCTTTTGATATTCGGGTTTTGCAGGGTTTTCCAGGGTCGCGTTTGCTCTTCCCCTTCCCCTCTGTCTTGTTGTCATCTGGAAGAGTCTCATTTCCCCTGAAAAATCCAACCTGGGGAAGGGCGTTGTGGGCTCGTCGTCCCCCGAGCTTGCTTCGGAGCTCTCCACGCTTGAGGTGGTTGGCATAGTGCCTGTGATGTTTATCGTCGCTGTTTGTTTAGCATACAGACAATCACATTTTCGTGCAAACGTGTATATTCGTCCTGCAGCATAGTCTCTTTTATCTCTATTAAACTTCTTTGCTTTTTTCTGTTCCACCTCTTCCTCATGTTTTTCTAGCTTCTTTTCCATTTCACTAGTGCGCTTTTCACATCTTCTCTGTCCTGTACAGTTTCCAGGACCTCCTCCAGTTCTTTTATTTTAGCTACTGCTGTTGCTAATTTTCTGTCTGCATGTGTAATCAATGTCCGCATTAGTTTATTGGAGCACTCCGTGGTGTCCTCCTGCCATTGTTTTGATAGGTCTGGGTCTAAGTCACTTAGAGTTGGTAATACAAAGATTCTTAGCCCTCTCGGGATCCTCTTGCACTCTAAGTAATTCTTTAATGTGGTCATTTCCCACCATTTATCTCTGTGATCCTGGTTTGTTCTAATTCCCTAACCAGTTTCAAGGGAGATGTGTCCATTTTCTGTCGATCTTCACCACTTGCTGAATGATCTTGATGAAACAACTCTTTGGCCTTTAGTTCCCTCTTAGCACGTCGATCCGTCATAATTTAGTCACAGTCTGTAATCTTTTCGACAATAATACACTGGTTATCAGGGTTTTAATCTCCTAATTCCTTGGTTCCTCAATGAATGTAGTCCAAACTTATTCCACACTTGATTCGTGATGTTCCTTTATACTATTTCTGTGATGCCACTATTTATTCTCAAGGTTAAATTGTGGTCCCGGGCTATTCGTTCCAGTTTAAAGTTCACAAATGTCACTTGATTCTTATTGTTATTTATGCTTTTTCTGTAATGCCACTGTTTTTGTTCATGATTCAAATGTGTTCCCAGAATGTTCGTTCCCATTTCAAAATTCACAGATGCCTCTTCTGTGCAATCGATATTCCTCCTCTCTCAGTAAAAGATGTTCTTCCGGTTCTCCCCTCTGTGCAATATGTGTTTTTTTAACTATTCAGTTTGCATTTGTCGAAAATGTGGCAGTTGTTTGTTAATAAAGATTTTCTTCGGACAAGTAACCATTAGCTTTCATTCAAAACCTGGCCTGGATTATGCTTGTGAGTGTTTGTCCACTGGAGTCGGTCTAACACTTGCCGAAAGAAACAGTGTATCGACATAACTAAATGTTTCCTTTACTTTCCGCGGAAACACTCTCCATTAGGCTCATGGGCTCCATTGCTGCGATGCCACTTTAATCATTTAAGCACAGTATCAGAGAGGTTTCCTATGGCCCGAGGCGAGGCTTTGATTCCTCGTTACGCCTCCTCTGAGGCGCACACCGTGCAATCTCCACCCCGCTCCCGAGACACAGCGAGTCTCCCCCTCCTCTCTTACCGGCAATATGTCTTTTCTCTTCAGCCGTTTTCAGCTCGATGTGGCAGAGACAGGACTCACAAGAAAAACTCCTTCAGGTCCATACGTAGCAGGTCAGCGGGTCCCGTCTCATGCAGCAAGTGCTTGTTTGTGTGTGTTCCGGCAACACACCATAAATTCAGGGATTTCTTCACCAGAGCAGCCCCCCACTCCCAGGGCTCGGAAGAAAACAGCACAGCCAGGTCCTTGCAGAATCAAAGTATGTCCTTTTATTTATTTATAACATGCCACCGACAGTGCAAATAAAGACCTACCCGTTTAGGCCTGAGCCTTCGACAGGGTCATAGAGTGTATAGGTATAGAAAAGCCATTTAAAGGGAAAGTTCCCTCCAAAAAAATTTCTCCACAATTTAAAGAGATACATACACAATTTTTCATATTTTCACGTTCTTTTTCATTTTTTTTATTTTTCACATTTGTTGCACTACATACAGGAGGTCATGATTTTTATACTCTTATAAAATGTACCCACATGTCCTTATTCAAATTTTCCATTTTTACACTACAATGGTATTTTATCCTGACATATCATTTGTTAATTTTGACAATGGTTCTCAAATTATGGTTCAAGTACCCATGACGTCCTTTGTGTCAGCTTAGGTTGTGGTTGCCGTTCAGTTATGGTAAAGTACCAGTATGTCCACAGTTTAGCTAATCACCTAGTCCAGTGGGTCATGTAACATTCAACAACTAACCTCCTGAAAAAATCTTTCTTAAAATCCTTCCCCAAGAAGAAGGAGGGGAAAGATTAGCGAGAGGAGAATACAAATTTAGAAATTCATACTTTATAAAAGAGGAAAATATGTTCTTCTATTCTTTAATCTCGGTCAAGGTTGAAGATGAGGAGTGTAGGAGAGTAGTATCTGCTTCACATGGGTACCCCCACTTTTTGCTGATGCTTCACTGTTTTTCGACATTAGTCTGGCTGGGGCCCTGCTAATCAGAACCCCAGCCTAGCGGCTTCCTCTCTAAAATGGTTTCCATGTGCCTTAGGCACATCACTGATTGGGATCTGGAGTGCCCTTATAAGTCCCTAGTATATGGTATACTATGTACCAAGGGCATAGGTACCTCAGAGGCCTGCCAGGGGCTGCAGCATGTATTATGCCACCCCTGGAAGGCCATCCAAACTGACACCACAGGTCTGCTACTGCAGCCTGGGTAAGGTGGTGCATGCACCCCTTACTGTGATATAGGTTACCTATATCACTAAATACATACACACATATAAACCTATAAGTCACTCCTAAGGCAGGCCTTATCAATCCTAAAGGCAGAGTGCATGGTTCCTATGTGAGAGGGTGCCCCTGCATGAGCAGGGCCCCTCTGCAGCGTTCGGAGACCATCTCTGATGCTGTTTGTAGTGCAGCCTGACCATATACTCTTAAGCGCATTATATCCTCGCGGTAAAATGCTAACTTTGGAATGGCTGCACCTAAACATGTCGTGTTTGGTGTCAAACATCTTGGAATACTACCCCCCCCACCAATCCTAGTGGCGGGGGTAGCATTCCACCCTTCTAGAGGGAAAGACATGTTAACTCTGATGAGTCCGGTAACTTCTTTCCAGAGCCCTGGCATCACAAAATGGATGCTGCTGCCACAGACACGAGTCTGGCCTCCTGCTGCTGGACGAAACTCCGGCAGGGGAGGCCTGGACAATAGGTTTCCTGTCCCAGGGAGGTGTGACCACCTCCCCAGACAGGATAATGTGTATTGGGGCTGGGCGGGAGCACTTTCGGGTGCTTTGAAGTCCTGCACTGGGGTCACATTTGGTGTCCCTGTGCATACCCCAGTTCAAACCGGATCAGGGGCTTGCAGCCCCTCCTTTGGCGCGAACTGGACAAAGGGAAAGGGGTGTAGCCACCCCTCTGCCCTGACCCACCCATAGGTGGGGCCACAGAGAAGTCCAACCCCTATCTTTAGTATAAAGATAGGAACCCAGTCCTTAGGACTTTAGATTATCCCTGGACGAAACTCTGAAACTGAATCCTGGACCTTCGACGCTCTACTCATGATTAGAGGACAGAAGAATCTCCCTTGGGGTCAAGGAGTGACTCCCCTGCTTGGCAGGCACCAAAGAAGCATCTGTCCGGTTCGCATTTCTGAAGCTCCCGTCGGACGCCGAAGTCAACGCATCACCAGAGGTGGATTCTCAGACTTCCCCGAGGCTACCCTGAGTGCCCAGCAAAGCTGAGGCCCGTGGCTATCGTGGGTGACTTGAGACCGTGACCCCTGGACACCGAGCACATTTGCAAGTGCATCCTCTTCTGGGTCTCCCAAGAAGTCGTGCTTTGGGCTCCAAGTAGCCCTAGCCTCCAGCACCAACAGCACCAAAGATCACTGGCCCCCACTCCACGAGTGTCCTGTGAGCCAGATCCACGTGCAGCGTTACGAGGCTCCTTCGCGGTCGCTAGCCCGTTGGCTAGTAGCCCTTAACGAAGGCCAATCTTTTCTAACTTGGTATCCTGGTTGCTCCAGGCCTGCCCTCACTTACCCTCACTGGGTGAGTTCCACAGACCTTGCTGGTCTGCATCATCGACGATCTTCCTCTACATCAAGACTTGCCGTTGCCAAGGCTTGTTGGGTCCAATCCGGTCGCCAACACCTCAGCACTCGACAAACATCGTGTACCAGACTGAATCCTGCTCCTGGTTGCCGACAACGCCTCCTGGACCTCGTGACTGAAGAGTCAAGATGACCATCAATGCACCTGAAGCACTCGACATCGGTGGGCATCTGTCCATCGCCTTCCTGGTCACTGGCTAGTGACCCAGACTCTGTCCCCTCTGCTTTCAGGTTCTTCAGAACTCCGATCCACTCTTGGATCCACCCGGACACTTTTCTCTTGGTCGCCAGCAGCACTTTGCAGCAGATCGCCATTCGAATCGACGACGAAACCCGACCCCGAAAGGCACCTATGCACCCGGCTTCCCTGGGTGAGGTAACACGAGTACTCCGGTGCTCCCGTGGGTAGAGACTCTTCAAAGTCCTAGATCTCAAAGGGTTTGGTCCAAGTCCTCTTTAAGTGTCCCTTTTCTCTAATTTCCCGATCACGACTTTCTCCATAGAAGTCAACGGCGTATCGCGGTTGTGTATTTACACTGCACGCGTCTCCCGTGGGTCCCCTGTGTCACTACCTTGGGTGGTTCCTTGTGGTCCAAGCACTTCTAGAGGCTCTAGGCCTAGTGTCTAGTTCAGTCGTGGTTCTTATACCACTTTATTGGTATATGGTTTGAGTACGCCCCTAGGGCCCAAACGTGTATTTGTGCTATTACTGTGTTTAAATAACTTCTAACTTATGTACTTCGAACTCTAGCCTCATAAAGAGACTAGAGGGGTGTGTTTAGCAATAAATACATATATTTTGAATATATACCTGGTGTGGTGCTCTTTCATTTGATCACTCAAGAGATTATAGACTGGTAAAACAAGCTGCTTTACATTCCTTCAAGACTTAGCCTGAAGGCTGCTCTCCATAGCTACCACTAGGATAGCTTTCAATAAGGTTGTCTTTAACCTATCTAAAATAAGGGGTTGTTTGGACTGGTGCAAGGTGCCCACTATAATTAGTGGACAGCATATACCAGGCCAACTTCTCACATTGGTGTGCAGCGTGTGGGATTCCAGCTTGCTATTGTTTTACCAGATAATCTCAATTGAATTGATCAACTGAAAACCACTAAAGGTACCTAAGGTACATATAATTTAAGCTTAGAATACAGTAAGTTCTACTGAACTTAGAGTTGTGTGTTAAGGGATAGCACAACCCTTTCTACAACTCAAGAGAGTTTAGTAGGCCACACTAGAGTAGGTAGTGCATACACCACACCACACTAGTAATGTCTTTAAGGGCAGGATCCAAAGAATCCTTGCAGGAAGCCATTGAGCTTCCACCCTCCAAGTATGATACACTCCCATTCTTGGAATTGAGAGCTTTATGCAACTTGAGAAAAATAAGGACAGGCCAAAGCCCCACCACCCAACACCTCAAGGAGTTGTTGGTGGCTTATGACCTTAGTAAGCCCTTGGGGACTGAAGGGGTAGGAGCTGAGGGTGGGGCAGATGATGAGGTTGGGAATGGGGGTACCAGTACCCCCATGCCCCCCCTCTGAAACTGGCCAGGAGGGTGACAATGACCCTGACCTGGATAATCCAACCCCTCCTGAGGAGGAGGAAGAGGAGGATCAGAATGATGCACCCTTTGTCCCCCAGGAAGGATTGTGAGTGTGCCCAGAAGGTCTAGATCTTCTTCTCAGGAGTCTAACCACTCTGGCACCTCAATAGGGAGCTCTGTCTCATCTCATAGGAGGGAATCCTCTCATGAGAGAAGAAAGAGGCTGATTCAATATGAGGAAGCTCAGCTTGAACTCAGAAGGAAGCAAGTAGCCTTAGACAGGGAGTCCCTAGATCTCTTTAGAGAGAAAAGAAAGTTGGGACTAGAGTCCCATGGTGGCAGCCAGATCCCTAGAGATAGGGAAAGGTCCTATGACCATAGGAACCTGAGCAAGATTGTCCCTCCCTATCAGAATGGGGATGACATCCACAAGTGGATAACTGCTCTAGAGAGGGCCTGTAAGGTACAGAAGGTCCCTCAGGAGCAGTGGGCAGCAATCTTGTGGCTCTCCTTTGCTGACAAAGGTAGAGATAAGCTCCTCACTGTTAGAGAGGAGGATGCTGATAATTACAAGGTCTTGAAGAGTGCTCTTATTGATGGGTTTGGCCTAACCACTGAACAGTACAGGTTGAAGTTCAGAGACACCCAAAAAGCACAGACTCAAGACTGGGTAGACTATGTGGATTGTTCTGCCAAGGCTCTGGAAGGCTGGTTGATGGGCAGTAAGGTGTGTGACTTCTCAGGATTGTACAATCTGATAATGAGGGAGCAGATTCTTAATAACTGTCAAAATCAGCTGTTGCATCAATACCGTGTAGACTCTGATCTGACCTCTCCCCAAGAATTGGGAAAGAAGGCAGACAAATGGGTCAGAACCAGGGTGAAGCAGTAGGTACAGAACCAAGGTGGGGAAACCAAGAAGCAAGATGCTAAGAACTCTGACAAGGGTGGGGAGAAGGGTAAAGATCAAAAGTCTTCATCAGGCCCCCAAAAATCTTCTTCTGGTGGGGATTCACAGTCTACCAAAGGGAAAGGCCAAAGAAAACCATGGTGCAAGGTCTGTAAGCAAAAGACCCACTGGACCAGTGATTGCACCAAGTCCAAAGACTCCAGTCCAGCACCCACCAATGCCCCTAAGGCACCTGTTCCCCCTAGTACAGTTGGTGGGAGTGCTCCAGCCAAGGGTTTAGTAGGGTTCACCCTGGGAACTGAGTTGGGCTCTGACCTAGTCAGAGAACTGACTCAGGCTGTGTTAGTCTGTGATGGAGGCATGGATGTGACCTCCACTGTGAGTCCCAGTAATCTGGGCAAGTACAGACAACAGCCTTTAATCAATGGACGTGAGGCTTTGGCATTTAGGGACACAGGGGCAAGTGTCACAATGGTGAGACACGACCTTGTGAATCCTGGGCAAGTTATACTTGGTGAGATGTACCAAGTGACCAATGCTAGCAATGTCAGAACAGACCATACTCTGGCAGTTGTTAACTTCTCCTGGGGAGGGGTAACTGGCCTTAAGAAGGTTGTGGTAAGTGCAAACCTACCAGTCGAATGCTTGCTTGGCAATGACTTAGAGACTTCTGCTTGGGCAGAAGTGGAGCTCAGGACCCATGCAGAAATGCTGGGGATCCCTGCAGATGTGTTTGCTGTGACCAGGTCACAAGCCAAAATGTCTAGCACTGAACAGGCCTTGGATTCTGGAAGAATGGACCAAGTGCCTTCCAAGAGGAGGAGTAGTAGGGTTAAGGCAGTGCCTTCCCCTTGGCTCAGGAGGAAGATCAGTCCCTTGAGGGGGATGATCTCAGCCCTGAAGAAGGAACTGTCCCAGAGGAACTTGAACCTGACCAGGTTGAGTTCTTGGGGACAGGGGGACCTTCTAGGGCAGATCTGAGCCAGGAGCAGCAGAGCTGCCCCTCCCTTGAACCCCTCAGACAGCAAGCTTCTGCTGAGGCTGCTGGGAAAGCTAGTGGTCCCCATACAGTGTATTGGGATGATGGACTCCTGTACTCAGAGAGTAGAGATCCCAAGCCTGGTGTTACCAGGAGGTTGGTTATACCTCTGAAGTTCAGGGGCTTCCTATTGACCCTAGCCCATGATATTCCCTTAGCAGGTCACCTGGGCCAGAACAAGACTTGGGACAGAATTGTCCCTCACTTTCACTGGCCCCACATGTCTGAAGACAGTAAGGAGTTTTGTCGCTCCTGTATAACCTGCCAAGCCAGTGGCAAGGCAGGTGGCACTACAAAGGCCCCCTGATACCACTACCTGTGGTGGGGGTACCCTTTGAAAGGGTAGGGATTGACATTGTTGGTCCCATGGATCCCCAAACAGCCTCTGGGCACAGGTTTATCCTGGTGGTAGTGGATCATGCCACCAGGTACCCAGAAGCTATTCCCCTCAGGACCACTACAGCACCTGTGGTGGCAAGGGCCCTCCTGGGAATTTTCTCAAGAGTGGGCTTTCCTAAGGAGGTAGTCTCAGACAGGGGTGCTAACTTCATGTCTGGGTACTTAAAAGCAATGTGGAAGGAGTGTGGAGTGACTTATAAGTTCACCACACCCTATCACCCACAATGCAATGGTTTAGTTGAGAGATTCAACAAAACCTTGAAGGGCATGATTAAAGGGCTCCCAGAAAAGCTTAGGTGTAGATGGGACATACTCTTGCCCTGCCTTTTATTCGCATATAGGGAGGTGCCTCAGAAGGGGTTGGTTACAGCCCTTTTGAACTTCTGTTTGGCCACCCTGTGAGGGGTCCACTGTGCTTGGTGAAGGAAGGATGGGAGTTACCTCTCAAGCCCCCAAAGCAAGATATAGTGGACTATGTACTTGGTCTCCGCTCCAGGATGGCTGAGTACATGAAAAAGGCAACCAAAAACCTTGAGGCTAGCCAGGAACTTCAAAAGGCCTGGCATGACCAAAAGGCTGTTCTGACTGTTTACCAGCCAGGACAGAAGGTGTGGGTGTTGGAGCCAGTGGCCCCAGCAGCTCTCCAAGATAAATGGAGTGGACCCCACACTATTGTTGAGCAGAAGGGTGAGGTCATTTATTTAGTAGACCTAGGAACACCCAGGAGTCCCCACAGGGTTCTCCATGTCAACAGGTTAAAACCATATGTGGACAGGGCAGACATGGGCTTGCTCATGGCTACTGATGAAGGGCAGGAGGAAGAGAGTGACCCACTCCCTGACCTGCTCTCACAGAACCCTGACGATGGGTCAGTTGATGGTGTAGCCTTGGCAGGCAGCCTCACTACCCAGCAACAAACTGATTGCAGGCAAGTCCTCAATCAGTTTAGACATATGTTTTCACTGACACCCAGTCAGACCACCTGGTGCACTCATGAAGTGGACACTGGGGACAGTCTGCCTATTAAAAACAAGATTTATAGGCAACCTGACCATGCCAGGGACTGTATCAGGACTGAAGTCCAGAAAATGTTGGATTTGGGAGTTATTGAACCCTCATATAGCCCTTGGGCTAGTCCAGTGGTCCTTGTACCAAAACCTCACACCAGTGGTGGGAAAAGAGAGATGAGGTTTTGTGTGGACTACAGGGGTCTCAATGCAGTCACTAGGACTGATGCCCATCCAATACCCAGGGCAGATGAGCTCATAGATACTTTGTCCTCTGCCAAATATCTCAGCACATTTGACCTAACAGCTGGCTACTGGCAGATCAGACTAGCTGATGCTGCAAAGCCCAAAACAGCATTCTCAACCCCTAGTGGGCATTATCAATTTGTGGTAATGCCCTTTGGTATGAAGAATGCACCTGCCACTTTCCAGAGGCTGGTGAATACAGTTCTCACAGGTCTGGAAGCCTATAGTGCAGCATATCTAGATGATATTGCTGTCTTTAGCTCCACCTGGGAGGATCACCTGGTCCACCTCAGGAATGTTTTACAGGCCCTGCAAAAGGCAGGCCTGACTATCAAGGCCACTAAGTGCCAGATAGCGCAGAGTCAGGTTGTGTACCTGGGCCACCTTGTGGGTGGAGGCCAGGTTCAACCTTTGCAGAGCAAGATCCAGACCATCATGGACTGGACTGCTCCCACTACCCAGACTCAGGTGAGAGCCTTCTTAGGCCTGACTGGGTACTATAGGAGATTTGTCAAGGGGTATGGATCAATAGTGACACCCCTGAATGACTTAACTTCTAAGAAAATGCCCAAAAGGTACAGTGGACAGTTAGCTGTCAAAAGGCATTTGATGACCTGAAGCAGGCCATGTGCACTGCTCCCATTCTGCAGAGTCCTGATTACTCCAAGAAGTTCATTGTTCAAACTGATGCATCTGAATTGGGGGTAGGGGCTGTAATGTCACAATTGAATGAAGAAGGTCAGGATCAGCCAGTAGCTTTCATTAGCAGAAGGCTGACCCCTAGAGAGAAACGTTGGTCAGCCATAGAGAGGGAGGCCTTTGCTGTGGTCTGGGCTCTGAAGAAGTTGAGGCCATACTTGTTTGGTACACACTTCCTGGTTCAGACAGACCATAAGCCCCTCTTATGGCTAAAAAAATGAAGGGTGAAAACCCCAAACTGCTTAGGTGGTCCATTTCCCTACAGGGGATGGACTTTACAGTGGAACATAGGCCTGGGAGTAACCATGCGAATGCAGATGGACTCTCTAGGTATTTCCACTTAGAACATGAAGACTTAACTGGGCAAGGTTAGTTTAATGTCCCTACGTTTGGGGGGGTTGTGTAGGAGAGTAGGATCTGCTTCACATGGGTACCCCCACTTTTTGCTGATGCTTCACTGTTTTTCGACATTAGTCTGGCTGGGGCCTTGCTAATCAGAACCCCAGCCTAGCGGCTTCCTCTCTAAAATGGTTTCCATGTGCCTTAGGCACATCACTGATTGGGATCTGGAGTGCCCTTATAAGTCCCTAGTATATGGTATACTATGTACCAAGGGCATAGGTACCTCAGAGGCCTGCCAGGGGCTGCAGCATGTATTATGCCACCCCTGGAAGGCCATCCAAACTGACACCACAGGTCTGCTACTGCAGCCTGGGTAAGGTGGTGCATGCACCCCTTACTGTGATATAGGTTACCTATATCACTAAATACATACACACATATAAACCTATAAGTCACTCCTAAGGCAGGCCTTATCAATCCTAAAGGCAGAGTGCATGGTTCCTATGTGAGAGGGTGCCCCTGCATGAGCAGGGCCCCTCTGCAGCGTTCGGAGACCATCTCTGATGCTGTTTGTAGTGCAGCCTGACCATATACTCTTAAGCGCATTATATCCTCGCGGTAAAATGCTAACTTTGAAATGGCTGCACCTAAACATGTCGTGTTTGGTGTCAAACATCTTGGAATACTACCCCCGCGAATCCTGGCAGCGGGGGTAGCATTCCACCCTTCTAGAGGGAAAGACATGTTAACTCTGACGAGTCCGGTAACTTCTTTCCAGAGCCCTGGCATCACAAAATGGATGCTGCTGCCACAGACACGAGTCTGGCCTCCTGCTGCTGGACGAAACTCTGGCAGGGGAGGCCTGGACAATAGGTTTCCTGTCCCAGGGAGGTGTGACCACCTCCCCAGACAGGATAATGTGTATTGGGGCTGGGCGGGAGCACTTTCGGGTGCTTTGAAGTCCTGCACTGGGGGCACATTTGGTGTCCCTGTGCATACCCCAGTTCAAACCGGATCAGGGGCTTGCAGCCCCTGCTTTGGCGTGAACTGGACAAAGGGAAAGGGGTGTAGCCACCCCTCTGCCCTGACCCACCCATAGGTGGGGCCACAGAGTAGTCCAACCCCTATCTTTAGTATAAAGATAGGAACCCAGTCCTTAGGACTTTAGATTATCCCTGGACGAAACTCTGAAACTGAATCCTGGACCTTCGACGCTCTACTCACGATTAGAGGACAGAATAATCTCCCTTGGGGTCAAGGAGTGACTCCCCTGCTTGGCAGGCACCAAAGAAGCATCTGTCCGGTTCGCATTTCTGAAGCTCCCGTCGGACGCCGAAGTCATCGCATCACCAGAGGTGGATTCTCAGACTTCCCCGAGGCTACCCTGAGTCCCCAGCAAAGCTGAGGCCCGTGGCTATCGTGGGTGACTTGAGACCGTGACCCCTGGACACCGAGCACATTTGCAAGTGCATCCTCTTCTGGGTCTCCCAAGAAGTCGTGCTTTGGGCTCCGAGTAGCCCTAGCCTCCAGCACCAACTGCACCGAAGATCACTGGCCCCCACTCCACGAGTGTCCTGTGAGCCAGATCACGTGCGGCGTCACAAGGCTCCTTTGCAGTCGCTAGCCCATTGGGTAGTAGCCCTTAACGAAGGCCAATCCTTTTCTAACTTGGTATTCTGGTTGCTCCAGGCCTGCCCTCACTTACCCTCACTGGGTGAGTTCCACAGACCTTGCTAGTCTGCATCATCGACGATCTTTCTCTGCATCGAGACTTGCCGTTGCCAAGGCTTGTTGGGTCCAATCCGGTCGCCGACACCTTAGCACTCGACAAACATTGTGTGCCAGCCCGAATCCTGCTCTTGGTCGCCGACAACGCCTCCTGGACCTCGTGGCTGAAGAGTCAAGACGACCGTCAATGCACCTGAAGCACTCGACATCGGTGGGCATCTGTCCATCGCCTTCCTGGTCACTGGCTAGTGACCCAGACTCTGTCCCCTCTGCTTTCAGGTTCTTCAGAACTCCGATCCACTCTTGGATCCACCCGTACACTTTTCTCTTGGTCGCCAGCAGCACTTTGCAGCAGATCGCCATTCGAATCGACGACGAAACCCGACCCCGAAAGGCACCTATGCACCCGGCTTCCCTGGGTGAGGTAACACGAGTCCTCCGGTGCTCCCGTGGGTAGAGACTCTTCAAAGTCCTAGATCTCAAAGGGTTTGGTCCAAGTCCTCTTTTAAGTGTCCCTTTTCTCTAATTTCCCGATCACGACTTTCTCCATAGAAGTCAATGGCGTATCGCGGTTGTGTATTTACACTGCACGCGTCTCCCGTGGGTCCCCTGTGTCACTACCTTGGGTGGTTCCTTGTGGTCCAAGCACTTCTAGAGGCTCTAGGCCTAGTGTCTAGTTCAGTCGTGGTTCTTATACCACTTTATTGGTATATGGTTTGGTACGCCCCTAGGGCCCAAACGTGTATTTGTGCTATTACTGTGTTTAAATAACTTCTAACTTATGTACTTCGAACTCTAGCCTCATAAAGAGACTAGAGGGGTGTGTTTAGCAATAAATACATATATTTTGAAAATATACCTGGTGTGGTGCTCTTTCATTTGATCACTCAAGAGATTATAGACTGGTAAAACAAGCTGCTTTACATTCCTTCAAGACTTAGCCTGAAGGCTGCTCTCCATAGCTACCACTAGGATAGCTTTCAATAAGGTTGTCTTTAACCTATCTCAAATAAGGGGTTGTTTGGACTGGTGCAAGGTGCCCACTATAATTAGTGGACACCATATACCAGGCCAACTTCTCACAAGGAGATGTGCATTAATGAGTGCAAAAAGACATAAAAGGAAAAGAGGTGTCTATGTGTAAAAGTGAAGTATCCAAGAGAGTAGAAATATCCAGGCGAATAAAGAAGTGTATAAAAGAGTGTATAAAAAAGTGTGCAAAAAAGTGTGTAAAAAAGTAATGATACAGGAGAGTATTGATGGAACCAGATTATGTGTAGGGACCAGTAAAAGTATGTAATGTATATATACCCGCGAGCTGACCACCCACGAACTGGACCAGCAACTTCGGTCAAAGAAGGACTTGCCGTGCATTTGCGCTGCATCGTAACGAAGCAGAGAGCAACTGCAGGCCCCCGTGCTGTAAAACCGGGACCTGAGTACTGGAGGATCAGAACGCGGCGAGCGGTCGACTGGAGGGTTGACAGCAAAACTGTGAAGACCCCAGGTGAGCAACACCACACGGGTGTGGGGGCGAATTTGAACTGTCATTAAACAATACGCTATTTACAGTCAAACATTCTGAACATCAAGAGAGATGTCAACCATTACAGTGCACGAAAGAGAGGAGGAGGCTGAACATATGTTCAGCGAGCAAGGTTTACAAGGAGCAAGGAGGGGGGCCCGAGCAATGATAATCCCCCCATGAGACGGATTCACAACAATTACTAAGAGCATTTGAAAAACTAAACCGCAAAGAAATGACGAAATGGTGGGAAGTAAAGTCCCTCATGAAGTACCTGGATGTGGGTAGAATCACTTGTGGCCTAAGGATACTCATAGCGCCGAGTTTTGAAAACCCAGACCCTAATATGGTGGAAGAGTGGGGAACCAGTAACCTCGAGGCATCAGCAAGGCTGGTACAGATACTGATCAAGTATGCAGATAAGGACAGAGCAAAGATTTTACAAGAACTTGAAGCCCTGGAATCCATTCTTGCTGCAAGGTCCGAGACAGAAATTATTACAAAATTTAAAAGCGATATGCAAGCTAGATTAAAAAAGCAGGAAGACATCATCAAGCAAAGGAAGGTGAACAAATTCTCACAGGATAAAATAGATTATGAATCTGGCCAGATCTTCACATTCGCAAAAAGATTTGAACACATTAGGAAACAACGGCAACAACAGGACGTGGTATCAAGTGATCCAGCCAAAGTGAGGGACTCTGAAACAGAACTTAGCTCAGAAGTGGGAACGAGTAATGAAGATCTGAGCAGAAACCAGGGTCAGAGCAGCTCTGCCGTAACAAGGAGAAAAAGTACGGTATCAGACGAGCTGGATTTTTTTCGGCTGGACCGCCGTGCAACCCTCAGACCTCGGAACCCAAGGCCTCGAAAGCCGACCGGAGGAGGGGGCAACGGAGGCAGCAATGACAAAGAAACAGGAGAGCAGACCAAAAACAAAAATACCACAAAAACATGGAAGCGCAAGTAATTGAAAATGTAGAGGAAATGGAAAAATTGATTATAAATCTTACAGACCTAACATTATCCAAAGCGGACAAACAGATTATAATGTTGGGACTTACATTTTGCCCAAAGAACACAATGGATTATCCCCAGGCGAGAACTGATACCTTCAAATATATAAGGAAACTTAAACTCCTAAAAATACACACACTTAGTAACAGAGAGATGGATGTCACGAGTAGCACAACTCAACCAGCAGCAACTATGGACGGTACAACCATTGCGGACCTGTCATTTCTGAGAACTATGAGAGAATTAGAAATGGAGAATGATGGCCCAAATTCAGAAATAACAATTCAGGACACCATTACGGAACAAAACTTGCAAAGTGGAGAAACAGTAACCACACCCTTTAGGCCATGATCTAGAGCAACTCCAACCACTGCTAAGGATAATATTGACACATTTCACAAAATAATTACCGACGGTCTGAAAAGGATCAACAAGGGCATTAATGAGAACAGCAGGAAACGTACTGCCAGCGAGTGGAAGTATCATGATCTGGTGGCAAAAATTAAAAAGAATAAGTAGGTGGTTATACATAACTCTGACAAAGGAGGCAATATTGTCCTTTGGCCAATGAGTATGTAATTACAGGAGGCCCGCAACCAATTAAGTCAAAGGGACTGTTACAAAAAATGCAAACGTGAAACAATGAATAAAGCGCAAGTGGACTACATCTTGGAATTAGAGCAATGGTTTAAGGAGGGCCTACTATCGCATGATGAATTTAGATACTTGAAAAACGACACTTCCAGGACTCCGGTGCTGAACTTGATTCCAAAGGTGCCCAAAAATATCAGTTGCCCCCCTGGGCGACCAATAATTTCTGCCAATGGTAGTATGATGGAGAACACGTCAAAGTATATTGACTTTTGTTTTAAATCATACGTAGAAAAATTACCATCATACGTAAGGTACAGCAGTGACTTTTTGAAAATGATATATGACATACCTATGGAACATGATTTTGTATTAACAGCACTGGACATAACAACTCTCTACACCAGCATTGCCCATAGCGATGGTTTGAGGGCTATGGAATTCTTCCTGAGCGATAGACCAGTCAGCTTATGGAAGCACACCCAAATGTTGTTGGCCATGGCAAAGAGGTCCCTAGAAGACAACTTCTTCTTATTTGATGGTGTTCTGTACCAGCAGAAGCGGGGGACTGCGATGGTCACCTGTTTCGCCCCCAGTTATTCATGTTTACATGTAGGCTGGTGGGAGGAACAGGTGCTCCGCAGAGAACTCGCACAGACATGGGAGTACCACATAATATTGTGGGCTAGATTCATAGACGATTTATTTGTAAATTGGAGAGGAACAACTGACTCCACTGAACATTTTCTTAATTGTCTAAACAGCAATGAGGTGAACTTGAAATTCACGCATACCATTAGCAAAAGCCATGTAACATTTTTAGATGTAGAGGTATATGCTGAATCAGGGAAACTTGAGACTAGAATTTACAGGAAGGTAACAGCAGGCAATACAACTCTGCATGCATCAAGCTTTCACCCGACCCACAATAAACATAGCATCCCATACGGAGAAATGCTGCAAGCAAATAGGAATTGTAGCACACCAAATGACTTAATTAAATATCAGAGCGAGATGAGCCAGAGATTTTGTGAGAGAGGTTACAGTGGAGCAATGGTTGAGGCAGCAAGGTTGGCAGCGAATAGGAAGAAATGTGAGGTGATCTTATTTTCCAAAAAGGAATCTAGAAAGGAGAAGATAGAACCTCAGATGCGTTTTCTCACCACATTCAACACCCAAAACAAAGAATTCAGGGATCTGGTCAATAAAACTTGGCATATTCTTAAAACGGATCCAGTCATTGGGAAGAAACTGCCTAAGTACCCCCCTCACATATCGTAGAGCTCCATCTTTGAGAGATGCTGTTGTCAAAGCAAGCCCCGAAATGGAACATGATCCAGGATGGTTAAGGCCTGCTCCTGGCTTTAAGAAATGTGGCAGGTGCAGAGCGTGCAGTATAGGCAAGAATACCTCAGTTTACTCTACCCCCTTTGGTGGTAGGGAGGTGAAGATCAGGGGGGCCTATAACTGCAAGACTGACCTTGCAGTCTACGTCCTAACGTGCACATGTAATTTGCAGTATGTGGGGAGCACCACACTGCAAGTACATAAAAGAATCCTGCAGCACATAGGGCGATCACCAACGCTGACCGATCATACCCTGTAGCCCGACACTGCAAAAACACACACCAGAAAGATCCCACACAAGTTAAATACTTTGTGATAGGCACAGTCCGGGCCAACAAGAGGGGTGATGATCGAGTGAAAACGTTGTGTGAGCTTGTAACAAGGTATATCCTTACGCTCGACAGTAGAATACCTAATTTTATTCATGTCTTTAATGTAAGTTCTTTGGTGTGTTAATTGTTGTAGTCCACAAGCTTCAATTAATTGTATTAATGGTGTTGAATCCAAGATGAAATTAAGACTGACTCCTTGCAAAAATGGCCCGCCTCCGAGGGTTAGAACGGCAACCAACACTACAAGGCACTTGCCGTAATTAGAGTTGGGGGAGGTGATATATGATGCTTTGATCAAATGGGCACTTGCCTGTACATTTTTGATGTTTTATTGACATGGGTAAATGAATGGTGCATTCCACTCTGACACTTGTCCAGTAGGAACAAACGATGGAAGTTTGATTTAATTTAAATAAGGAACAGTTCAGATACATAAGTGTTTACTTAAATTGAGTGTAGGAACTGTACCCCGACACTCGTCGTGTAATTATCTTGTACAGGGTAACATTTACGATGTACGAATGCTTGTGATACCCTAAACATCCTGTTTTCATTTATCACTTCTTTTTTGGTACCAATATTGAGTGATACAAACTTGAGTGTGTAGGTAATACCATAGCATTTATTCTGCAATGGTAGTCTTTCCTTGTCGCTAGTCTGACCCCGGGTATAATAAGGCCAGTGATTGGCAGGTAATACTGTGTGTGAGCAAGGCCGCCGTGTTGGCTGAAACGCGTCATGGCTAACGTGTAAATAAAGAAGAACTGAATACCGCATTTGTAGTCAGCTCAATATATATATATATATATATAGACAACGAAATACCAAAGGAACAGAACACTCACGGGTAAGTAGAATCTTGATTTATTTTATTTCATTTCATTTTTCATTCACCGCTGTGGTCCACCCAAGCATATTACAAGTTTCCTCTCCGTCACGGTTTTCATAGCGGTAAGCCCGCCACGAAAACCATGGCAGAGTGGAACCAAAGGGGGCCCTACAGGGCCCCCTGTTGCCTCAGGGTCATGGGGTGCATGCAGGGGAGCACCTGTGTGCCCCCCTGTGTGCATGCACCCCAGTACCTGCACAGCCTGGACTGCAGCAGTCAATGCCATGCAGGTACTGATTTTGATGTTGAATTACAAAGGAGGGACTCAGGGCTTTTAACAGGTCCAGCATACGTGCCCAAACAATAGTGAATACAAAGAGTATGCAGTTCCTAACTGATAAGGGGGGGACAGGCTTGTGTGCTGGGGTTCCTCCTGTTGGAATTAGGGCCCTCACACACCCGGATGGGTGTCATGCTTCATCATAGGGCATGCTCCTCATCAGGTCGGAGCTGCAATACCTGACGGGCTCCCTATGAGGGGCTCTTTGGTGAAGATCTTTTATTCCAAATTGCTGTTTGGTGCCATGGGGGTGAGGGGCCTAAACAGTGTAGATGGAGTGAGTGAAGGTAAGTGACCCGAAGGAAGATTAAAACAGGAAATGGAAGTACCAAAGAAAACAATTTTAATCAGCAGGCCTTCCAACCTGGTTAAAAAGATGAAAGGCGCACTTCTGAGGTAATGTCTCAGATTAGGCGCTATGTTATGTGGTCAACATGTTTCTCGCCTAATAGTCATGTGATCTAGTGGCGATTCGTCAGGACCTACTAAAAACAGATCTATCTACACAAGGGTGGTTGTCCGGTGATATTGCCCTGATAAACCAACCTAAACCATACTCTCAGTGTAGTCCCTGGTAAGACATGAACAACCTAGTAAAAATAAAAACAAGTGTTAGACATGGGAACACATTCCAACAGAAAGCACATGTGTCCCCTTTATGACATGCTCGCAACACACAGTGGTGATGACTAAACCAAGGTGAGAGCTGTGTGGGTGAACTCTCACATGGATCATATCGTGACAGTAGCACAATTGAGTGAGGTGAGACACCCCACCATGGTAGCAGAAAGAAGTGAAAAACTCACCCTAATCGGGTCTGTAATCTACAGCATCAGTACCCGACAGGTAAGACACATGGAATTTCCTTGTGTCCTAGGCGGGTTTGAAGGGAAAGAAAATATATGAAGCAAATCACATTTCTGAGTATTATGGTGATTTGCAGGTGATTAAAAAGGCAGAGTGTGTAGCAAGTGCCAAAGCAAGAGCAAATGTATAATCAAATCACATTACTGATTTTTATGGTGATATGCAGGTAATTAAAAGAGGAGAGCGGATAGCTAGTGCCAAGGCCGGACCAGCCTGAGCTAAAAGGCGGTGCAGCAGCGAGTGGCGGCATGCAATTAATGTCTATCATTTCACACCCGCCTCGTATTATCAAAAAAGGGAGGAAGCCCCGGCAATCGTTACTTAAAGCTGCGGTGCCGCTAGGTAATGCGACAAGCAGCTGAGCAAACAGGAGTGCTAATTTATATGTAAATTGTGGTGTTGTGTATGACGACTGTTGTCAGGACAAAAAATACCAGCTCAGTGATATCGCTTGTAGTAGTGGTAATAGTAATTAAAAGCGACATGGTGTGAAAGCGTAGCGCTTCTAACTGTTAACTATTCTAAGGACGAAAGATGGGAGCCAAGTCCAAGTGGCTGCGAAAATAGCAGAATGGTGTGGTTAGAAGACACGAGCACTAGCTCATGTGAGAATGGTGGGCAAAATTGCGGCTATCGCTATAAAAAAGAAGAAAATACTCACGTTTGCTTAATAGCAACACACCCGCGGACTACCCACTGCTGCTGGGAACCGGGAGGTAGAGAGCCTACCGCTGGAGCACCTTAAATAATGACCGTGAACCGGCGTGGGTGGGCGGGGAGATCTCAATGAGCTGTTAATCAGTGCTGGCCTGCTAACAGTGGTTAAAGCGTCTTGGCTACTGCGTGGTGGCCATCTTATGGAGGAAATCTCAAAATGAAAAACCCTGCCATCTTGTAAGTGGTTTATATACCCTTGGGCAGGATTACGCTCATGTGAGTATATGGCACATAATGTTGAAAAAGTGCAGGGAAGTGTTAGATCTACATAGCAAAGAGAATTACAAGGAAATCGTCAGTCTCTTGTAGATGGTTTGTTAATCTATGAAACAAAACTACGCTCATGTTGATGCGTGCGTTGCACATTAAGTTCAAAGGTGCTTAACAATGGAAAGGTGTTTAAAAATTCAGACTGTAACAGTGGTATATGTAGAAACCCAAAATCGGTCTTCTCATCTAATGACCTAATGATTGGTAGGATTCACAATCAGCCTATCCACAAGTCATGTATTGAGTTCTCTCCAGGGGATTTCTTCATTCAACCCTTGTCTATTGGTTGAAAGACGGTGGGCCCATCTCTGCTCTTTTACAAATAAGGACCCCTTACTTATTTTGGGGTATGTCTCAAGTACTAGCCACCGCAGAGTGTCTGGTGAATGCTGTTGTTGGTCGAAGTGTGTGCACATTTTTGTATTTAGTTTGTGACATCTAATGTTGCTCTGGTGTTCTGTGATGCGTGTCTTCACTGCTCGTGTGGTCATGCCTATATACCTGAGGTTGCATGGGCATGTGATCATATAAATGCAGTTGGATGTGTTGCAGTTGGTATGAGCTCGTAATTCCCATTTGAATGTATTGGAAAAGACGATTTCTTTAGTCACTTCAGTAAAAGCACACACTGTGCATGATGCACAGGGGAAATGACCCTTAACTGGGGGTAGATCCCATTGTTGTCATTGTGAGATCTGGTTCTGAGGTTTTGGCCTGGTGTGGATTAGCATGTCTTTTAGATTTCTTGTGCGTTTGAATGCAAATCTAGGGGTGTCTAACTCTAATGAGCCTGTTTTCAGTATACCCCAGTGTTTCTTGATAACGTTCCTAATTCTGTTGGAATCAGGGGTATAGGTAGTCACACAGGTAAGGGTCTCAGTTTGTTCTTTCTGTCTGAATTCTAGTAGAGCCTCACGGTTGTTATTCCTTGCTCTTTTGTTAGAGAGGGCAATGCTGCGTTGTAGGTACTCACGACTGCTCAAGTTGTTAGCAAGCACTCTGCCTCAGTTCTGTAGTCCTCTGTAGTGCTGCAATTTCTTCTTAGCCTAAGAAATTAGCCAAAGGGCAAGTTCTCCTTCACGGCTCTCGGGTGATGGCTACTAAACAACAGAAGGCTGTTGCAGTCGGTGGGTTTTCTGTAGACGGTTGTACTCAGATGGCCATCTTCAAGTTTGATTGTGAGATCAAGGAAAGGGATGTTGGTGTGGGATATGGTGCTTGTGAATCTTAGGTAGGGTTTCAGAGTGTTTATCCACTTACAAAATTCCTCACAGGTCATCATATCTCCTTTCCAAAAGATGAGAATATCATCGATAAATCTCTTCCAAAGGAGTAGATTGGTCCTATACGGGTTGAAGTAATTAAAGACCAATCTCTCCTCAAAAGCTGCCATGTACAGACAGACCACACTAGGGGCGGAGGTACTTCTGGGTTTGGTGGTATAGTTGGCCCATAAACTCAAAGAAGTTTTCAGTGAGAGCAAGTGTAGCACATTCCAGAATGAAATGGCTGGGAGTGGGAGAATCCCAGTTGGTATTACTGAAGGTTTCCTCTATAACACTCAAGGTGGCTCTTTGAGGGATATTTGTATAGAGGGCCTCCACATCGAGAGTGACCAACAAGCTGATGTCATTGGTATGTTGGGTTTCAGCAATAAGACGTAAAACGTCAGCAGTGTCTTTTAGAAATGATGGTGTTTTCCTGACCAGTGGCTGCAAGAGGTAGTCACAGAATTTGGACAATGGTTCAAGGATAGAATTGATCCCTGAGACAATAGGTCTACCTGGGACTGGGGAGGTGCCTTTATGAATCTTGGGCAAGATGTAGAAGTAAGGCACTTTGGGATCTTTTTTAATGAGGAAATCTGCTTCCTTTTTACTTAACCAGCCCTGGGTTTCTGCTGTGAAGACCATCGCCCAGATGGTCTTGGTCAGTAGTGTCATGGGACTGCTGGAAATGGGTGTGTAGTATTGGAGGTTGCTTAATTGCCGGTGACATTCCGTGTCATAGTCTATAGTAGACATGATCACTGTTGCGCCGCATTTGTCAGCTTGTTTGAAAGTAATGCTGGTATCGTTGGCTAGGGAGTTGACAGCCGTCAATTCCATGGTGGATAGTTTGCAAAAATGGTTGGGGGTAGTACCCCTTGTCAGGTCTTTTAGTACAGCCTGTTCGAAAGTAAGCACCTCATTCAGCACCATACTGCTGTTTGGAGTAAAAGTGGAAGGGTTATGCAGACCCGAGCCATTTGTCTGAGGCATAGGTTTATCGTGAAAGAAAGCTTTCAGACGCACCATGCGAAAGAAGTTCTGAATTTCACAATGTTCACGAAACCTATCTATTTTGGGTGTAGGTACATAACCTAAGCCTTTTTTCAGGACCCTCTTCTCAGTGTCCGTAAGCACTCTGGAAGAGAGATTGACAATCAATTTCTCTTCTTGGTTTGGCTCCGAGTTTCCACTACGTGTTTTTGTGGTTCCTCCCATTGCACTCTTTTTTGTTGTTGGTTGCCTCTTCTTCACCCTTGCCCTCTGTCCCAGCCTCTGTCTAAAAAAGGTTGGCTATTGCCAGGTTGGAAGAACTGAGGGGGGCCTTGTGGGAACATGGGGTACTTCCAAAAGGCAGGTCCCTGGTACGGAGGCAACTGGAATCCTCGGTACCCTGGGCGTGTGCCCCGTCTGGGATTGTTGTTCCCCCAGCTCTCTGTGCTAGAGTCACTGTTGGAGGATGAACCTCTCCTTGGGGTATGGGAGCCCTCATCGAAGAATTGTTCATTCCGGGGGAATAAAGTCTGCTTTAAGGTACGGGTACACTTTTTCTTTATCAAATTTGCGAATATCTTTTTGTAGCTTTGCAATTTTCTGCTTCATCAAATACTCCTTGTTCTCTGCAATCTCGTTATTGATCTCAGTCAATTTTACTTTGAAACCAGAGAGTTGAATCGTAGTTTTAAGTGCGCCTTCTGCTATCTGAATCCTTATCAGTAAGGCGTCGGCTAGTCTCTTGGCTGTGTTGATTATGAGAATCAGTAAGTCACTAGTGCACTTCCATGTCACTAGGGACCATTCTTTTTTGAAAACGTCATCCTCAAGGAATAAACGTGGGAAGATCTTCACCAATAAGCCAATTGGGGCTATGTTGGCTTTTAAATATTCAGTCATCAATGCTCCGTGCAGTGTAATCTTAACCCATTCACGTTTCATGGATGTCAGAGACAGCCAGTCTTCTGACTGATTGCCGGACACTGCACCACTTTCAGCTCCTAGTAGTGATGGTGCTTTTAAAATTTCTGCAACCATTTCATCCCCAAAACTAAGACCTTGGTTGTCCTCCATGGTTAAAGCCAAAGATTCTCAAAGCCAGAAAGTCACAGGTCGGAGTGAGGGTAATCTAATCCAGTAATTACCGGAAAGCATAGGAGAGCATAGGGAAAAAGGCGTTTCGCCTTCCCTTGCTGTACAGAGAAAGTCCCACAGGGGTCGCCCGTGCTTACAATGAATTACAAAGGAGGGACTCAGGGCTTTTAACAGGTCCAGCATACGTGCCCAAACAATAGTGAATACAAAGAATATGCAGTTCCTAACTGATAAGGGGGGGGACAGGCTTGTGTGGTAATGAATTACAGGGGGAAAGGGGTTTCCTCCTGTTGGAATTAGGGCCCTCACACACCCGGCAGGGTGTCATGCTTCATCATAGGGCATGCTCCTCCTAGCGGCACTGTAGCATTAAGTAACGATTGCCAGGGCTTCCTCCCTTTTTTTATAATACGAGGCGGGTGTAAAATGATAGACATTAATTGCATGCCGCCACTCGCTGCTGCACAGCCTTTTAGCTCAGGCTGATCCGGCCTTGGCACTTGCTATACGCTCTCCCCTTTTAATTACCTGCATATCACCATAAAAATCAGTAATGTGATTTGCGTTATACATTTGCTCTTGCTCTGGCACTTGCTACACGCTCCGCCTTTTTTAATCACCTGCAAATCACCATAATACTCAGAAATGTGATTTGCTTCATATATTTTCTTTCCCTTCCAACCCGCCTAGGACACAAGGAAATTCCATGTGTCTTACCTGCCGGGTACTGATGCTGTAGATTACAGACCCGATTAGGGTGAGTTTTTCACTTATTTCTGCTACCATGGTGGAGCATCTCACCTCACTCACTTGTGCTACAGTCATGATATAATCCATGTGAGAGTTCACCCACACGGCTCTCACCTTGTTTTTAATCATCACCACTGTGTGTTGTGTAACCCTGGGCGAAGTTCGCGTAGTCGTGCTATGCAGAATTCCGCGAAGTCGCAAAAAAACTCAGCGAGCTTCGTGAAGTTCCGCGAGCGCGCGGAGTTGCTTCTTCCGCCTGTTCGCGATGCGTTTTTCCTATTCAGGACGCTTTTTGCGTGCTCAGGGGAAATATCGTACAAACTTACCCATGCAGTCGCCAATGGGCGCGGCCATCTGGTTTTTCACTTTTTGCTATGGTTCTGGGGCTTGGTTTTCTATCCTCCCTGTATCTTTTCAGTCCTTTCTTTCTAGAAACTTTTTTTGATCTATTATATTTATTATCTATCCCTCTCTATTCCTGATTCTATATTTTGTGCTTTTACCTACTTTTGTGTGTTTTTTACTGCTTTTTTCACTCTTTTTTTATTACTTGCTTTTTTCATTTCTTTGACTTACTTTCTTAGCTCCTACCTTTTCTTTTCTGCCCCCCGCCTGTCCCAGAACCATGCCAAAGAGTAAGGGCAAGACCGCGGAGGGCGGCGCCCACAAAGGGTGCAGCCTCGGCGCCTATTTAGTGAGGCGGAGGTGGCTGCACTGGTTTTTTTTGTGCAGCACCACCTCCCCTTAACCCTGGCAGCAGGCGGCAGGCCTGGGTCTGGGTACGGACTCCGGGAGCGTCACCGGCAGTGGGGAAGGGTGCGCTGGGCAGTGTTTTGCTGCTCTGGGTTCCGGCGCACCCATAACCAATTGATGCACCGGTGGTCTGATATCCTGGACCGGGAGCAGGACCTGCTGGACCTGCTAGGTGTTGAGGTCCCGGGGTTTGGTGAGTAGCTATTTAATATTACTACTTTGTGTTCTTCTGTTCTGTGTTATATTGCGAATATTATTTTTTCAGCAAATAGCTAACATGCTGCTACTGCTGCTTACATGTAGGTAACCTATGTTTAAAAATCTTATATTATGTGATTGTTACTTCCAGACAGGTGCTCGGCGCTACTAACTAATCGTACTTGTTTGCAACTTTGCGCACACTTGGGCTGGTTAGGTTAGAGAATTTAAGTTAGGTAGGTAATCCAGATAGGGAAGACTCCAGTCCTTTCCTTTGCCCTGTCAGGCTGTCCTGTTTCCTCCTGTCACTAAGATAGTGGTAGTAGTTAGTTAGTATTATTTGGTAATTTAGCGCCGAGCGCCCTGCGTGATGCTTCCTCTCACATGACTTCAGTCCTAGTACAACCTTTTGTAGTTCTTATAGTGAATGAATAGCAACCAACCAATTTGGTGTATGCAATATGCATGCGTCCATCTATGCATTAATAAGAAGAATAAATGCAGACTAATTGGCCCGTCAAAGGGGTTGTTGGAGTTGAGACTGAGAGATGATTGGGAATGAGATTGGAACTTAGAAGCAAATATAATTTTTTTGCAATTCATTCCAAAGTCTGGAATAGGCGGGCTAGGTATGTTTAGGATTCAGGAATCAGAATTGAAATGTGGAATAATAATGATTGGATGGTACTCGACTGCGACTCGATAATTTTTTGTCTCTTTCTTTACATGATGATCAGCATCCAGGGGCAAAAAAAAACTTTTTGCAATTCAATTCAATGCCATCCATACCCTAAATGATGTTTAAATTCAACAGACACCACAGAAACAGTTGTTTCATGCACCCATGAGTAGCTCTGGGCCTACTGGCTAAAAACTAGTAGAAAAATTACATACAAAGAAAAACAACTAGGCCCCTACTGAAACTACAGGCCACACACAACAATAAATTTAAAAAAACAATGAAAAGTACAAACAAATGTAGGTGCAATGCCCCAATCAAACAAACAACACCAATTCTCCAACTTACTTGTAAAATCTCAAATCCAAAAGTCCTCAAATCCAATGATATATGATGCAGCAAGCACAAAGAGTGATCCTTCCAGCTACAAATCCAAATGAAAAGTGAACAGGACATGGACAAAGCACTGGGAGGAGCCTGATGGACAGAAACAGGAAGTTGGAGACTCTGGGGCACTTCCTTCCCCTTAAAAAAAAGTTAAAAAAGAAAAAGGACTCCTTGCACAAAAAAGTACAACCAAATGTCAATCTGAGGAGTTTTTTTATCCAAATCATCATTTTCGAGGAGGTTTTATGCTGCTCGAGAGATATTTTTCTCCAGATTGCAAATTCTGCGTGCTCGGCATCGTGAGCATCACGGAACTTCCGCCAGATGTCCGATGGCACGTCCGAATGACGTGTTCGCGATCGCACACTCTCGCGGGATCGTGCGGCCGACTACCAAAATCTCGTGGCGCACGCGAACGGATAGGAAATCTCGTTGGCGAACGCAGAGATCCCGGTAAGTCACTACTGCGCACGCAAAAACGCATTTTGAAAGCGCGAAGAAGAAATAAACTCCGCTCCCCTGCGGATCGCGGAGTTTTCAGTAACGAACGCGGAGTTGCCAAAAGTCCGTAAACTCCGCGAGCGGAGCAGATTTTAACGCCCAGGTTTAGTGTTGTGAGCATGTCATAAAGGGGACACGTGTGCTTTGTGTTGGAATGTGTTCCCATGTCTAACACTTGTTTTTATTTTTACTAGGTTGGTCATGTCTTCCCAGGTACTACACTGAGAGTATGGTTTAGGTTGGTTTATCAGGGCACTATCACCAGACAACCACCCTTGTGTAAATAGATCTGTTTTTACTAGGTCCTGTCGAATCGCCGCTAGATCACATGACTATTAGGCGAGAAACATGTTGACCACATAACATAGCGCCTAATCTGAGACATTACCTCAGAAGTGAGCCTTTCAACTTTTTAACCAGGTTGGAAGGCCTACTGAATAAAATTGTTTTCTTTGGTACTTCCATTTCCTGTTTTAATCTTCCTTTGGGTCACTTTACTTCACTCACTCCATCTACACTGTTTAGGCCCCTCACCCCCACTGCACCAAACGGCAATTTGGAATAAAAGATCTCTGTCAAAGAGCCACTCATAGGGAGCCCGTCAGGTATTGTAGCACCGACCTGACGAGGAGCATGCCCTATGATGAAGCATGACACTCAGCCGGGTGTGTAAGGGCCCTAATTCCAACAGGAAGAACCCCCGTTCCCCCTGTAATTCATGACCACACAAGCCTGCCCCCCTTCTCAGTTAGGAACTGCATACTCTTTGTATTCACTGATTTTGATGTTCATAATGTGGTGCCTGTTTCATAGGCACTGCCATGGGAACGCCAAAGAACGGCCCACCGAACAGGAGGAAACTTCTAAACTGGCGGGTGGTTTAACCACAGGTTTGGCAGTGTGGGAATATGGCAGTCCCACTCCCACACTGCCAAACACCATAATGAGGCCTTTGGTGTAATTCCGTTGCACAGTTCGGACTGTAGTCATGTCTAAAATATCTATGGGAAATTGCATGGGGAAAATCCGTTTTGGGACTCCCCCTGTTTTTCGTCCCCCACTTGATGAATCACCCCGAAACGTTTCAGGCAGCAGCTCAAATGACTAGCATGGTAGTTTTTAAAGTTTTGTGAAGATTCATCAAACGGCACCAAGGTAACACTAGGTCCTAACTATAGCTGCCTACTGGAGACCTCAAGTAGTATATATATATATATATATATATATATATATATATATATATATATTCACTGAAAAAACCATAGGTTTTAGGGACAGTTATAGTTACTTGGACATTGCACTCGTACAAAACCCATGAAATTCCCCCGTTATAGTTAGTTCAGCTAACTATAACTCGCGCCCGCAATGCACTGCTGATGACGTCACATATTACATCACTCATGACATGGTCAGTGACATCACTGATGACATCACTGATGACATCTCAAATGACATCACTGATGACATCACTGATGACATCACTGATGACATCATCCAGTGACTGTGTGTTTCTGTAAAGTTTAAATATTTTTAATATATATAGGAAAAGACGTATTGAAGAATGAGTGGGTGTGTAAGTGTCTGTATGGATGATTTAGTAGGTGCGTGACTGACTCTATAAGTGAGTGATTTAACGTATCTTACTGAATGCATGGGTTAGTGACTAAACTGGATGAATGTCTGTATCCGTCTGTCTGTTGCTGTGTAAGTGGCTGCATGTGTTTGTGAATAGCTACATGAGTTATTGAATGCTTGTCTGAGTATCTGTATGGGTGCCTGAGTGTTTGTGTGGGAGGGGTGTGTGCAACTCTGTGCATAGATGTGTGAGTGGGTGATTCACTGGGTGGATGGTTTCAAGAGTGCATCTGTGATAGACTGTATGGGTGGGTAAGTGTGTGTAAGAGTGTGTTAGTGAGTGAATGTATGTCCCAGTGGTACATGTGTGAGTAACTACATATGTGAAAGGCAGTATATATGTGTGTTGGAGTATATAAATAGCTATAAGCAAGAGTGAGTGATTGTGATAGTGGCTGTATGGATGAGTGTGTGCTTGTATCAGTGATTGTATAAGAGCGTAACAATGTGCTACTATTTGTATGAGTAAGTGAGCTGGTGTGTGTATAACTGTATAGGTGAGTAAATGGCAGTGTGTTTAATTATTTGCATGACTGACTAGGTGTGTGAGTATCTCTATGGATGAGTGGCGTTGTTTGAGTGTCTATATAGGAGTAAGAGTGCATATGATAGTCCTGTACTGAGTGACCGTAAGTATGAGTGACTACGGGTGAGTGAGTGGATGTGTGTGTGTAGACCTAAGAATCAGTGAGTGGGTATGTAGTTATTGGTGTTGGAGTGTCTATGGTTTTGCGAATGGCAGTCTGTAATTTAGAGTGGGTGTATCAAAGGTTATATTAGGGTGTGAGGGGGTGCATCAGATTATCACGTGGATGATGTCATCAGTGATGTCATTTGAGATGTCATCAGTGATGTCATCAGTGATGTCACTGACCATGTCATGAGTGATGTAATATGTGACGTCATCAGCAGTGCATTATGCGGGCGCGAGTTATAGTTAGCTGAACTAACTATAACGGGGGAATTTCACGGGTTTTGTACGAGTGCAATGTCCAAGTAACTATAACTGTCCCTAAAACCTATGGTTTTTTCAGTGAATTTCAAAAGTTTTTTAAATGCTAATTTGTAACTATAACGTGTCTGAAACCTATGGTTTTTTCAGTGAATTTCAAAGGTTTTTTAAATGCTAATTTGTAACTATAACGTGTCTGAAACCTATGGTTTTTTCAGTGAATTTCAAAGGTTTTTTAAATGCTAATTTCTAACTATAACGTGCCTGAAACCTACGGTTTTTTCAGTGAATTTCAAAGGTTTTGTAAATGACAATTTTTAAATGTATTAATTGTTATATTAATTTTCTTCATACTGATTTACTACATTTTTAGAAACAATTTTTTTAACATATTTTATTTTTTAAATTACATTGTAATTACATTATACATTACATTACAAAAAATACTTTCTCAGAATGAATTACTTTAGTTTAAATACTTTGCAGATAGGCAATAGACTTTTAAGTACAGTAGTTACAGTTGTTGCAATGGGCAACACATTTTCAAACACAATGCAACATTCAGCTCAATGTGAATTTCTAGTTAAATGCAATTAGTTACTTTATGGATTACTTTTGTAACCACAGGACTGGATCCTAGATTCAGTCCTGGTACATCTCCTGTAAACAGTTGAGTAAAAGCGTTTTGGTTACAATCGTGATTTTTAAGGAATATTATTGTATTTTAAAAGTTGACACTTAGAAACTTTTTCTCATAGAATCACCAATGTTATCCTATGGAAGGAAATTCACTTAGCAGGTAAAAACTGTTATCGTTACTTTTTCTTACTCAGTGTTGGATCCTGGATCCAGCACTGGTGCATCTCCTGTAAACAGTTGAAAGAATGCGTTTAAGTCATACAGGCGATTTTTAAGGAATATTTGTAGTTTGTGAAAATCAACACTTTGAAACTTTTTGCTGAAAACCAGTCAATCTTAGCCTATGAAGGAAATTCAAGTTACCGGTAAGTACGGTTAAAATTACTTTTGAGGATCAGTACTGGGCTGAAAGATGCAGCACTGAGGTCTCTCCTGATAACAGGTGAGTAAATCGGAATTCGTATTTCGGCTGATTTTAGAGGAATATTTTAAAGTTCCAAAACTCCACACTTAGAAGAATTTCCAAGTGAAACCAGTCAATGTTAGCCTATGGAAGGAAATTCAAATTACTGGTGAGTACGGTTAAAATTACTTTTCAGGACCAGTACTGGGCTGAAAGATGCAGCACTGAGGTCTCTCCTGATAACAGGTGAGTAAATCAGAATTCGGATTTCGGCTGATTTTAGAGGAATATTTGTATGTTTCAAAAATCAACACTTAGAAACTTTTTCAGCAAAAAGCAGGCAATGATATCCTATGGAAGGAAATTCAAGTTACTGGTAAGTACGGTTAAAATTACTTTTGAGGATCAGTACTGGGCTGAAAGATGCAGCACTGAGGTCTCTACTGATAACAGGTGAGTAAATCGGAATTCGTATTTTGGCTGATTTTAGAGGAATATTTTAAAGTTCCAAAACTCCACACTTAGAAGAATTTCCAAGTGAAACCAGTCAATGTTAGCCTATGAAGGAAATTCAAGTTACCGGTAAGTACGGTTAAAATTACTTTTCAGGATCAGTACTGGGCTGAAAGATGCAGCACTGAGGTCTCTCCTGATAACAGGTGAGTAAATCGGAATTCGTATTTCGGCTGATTTTAGAGGAATATTTTAAAGTTCCAAAACTCCACACTTAGAAGAATTTCCAAGTGAAACCAGTCAATGTTAGCCTATGAAGGAAATTCAAGTTACCGGTAAGTACGGTTAAAATTACTTTTCAGGACCAGTACTGGGCTGAAAGATACAGCACTGAGGTCTCTCCTTATAACAGGTGAGTAAATCGGAATTCGTATTTCGGCTGATTTTACAGGAATATTTGTATGTTTCAAAAATCAACACTTAGAAACTTTTTCAGCAAAAAGCAGGCAATGATATCCTATGGAAGGAAATTCAAGTTACTGGTAAGTACGGTTAAAATTACTTTTGAGGATCAGTACTGGGCTGAAAGATGCAGCACTGAGGTCTCTCCTGATAACAGGTGAGTAAATCGGAATTCGTATTTCGGCTGATTTTAGAGGAATATTTTAAAGTTCCAAAACTCCACACTTAGAAGAATTTCCAAGTGAAACCAGTCAATGTTAGCCTATGAAGGAAATTCAAGTTACCGGTAAGTACGGTTAAAATTACTTTTCAGGACCAGTACTGGGCTGAAAGATGCAGCACTGAGGTCTCTCCTGATAACAGGTGAGTAAATCGGAATTCGTATTTCGGCTGATTTTAGAGGAATATTTTAAAGTTCCAAAACTCCACACTTAGAAGAATTTCCAAGTGAAACCAGTCAATGTTAGCCTATGAAGGAAATTCAAGTTACCGGTAAGTACGGTTAAAATTACTTTTCAGGACCAGTACTGGGCTGAAAGATACAGCACTGAGGTCTCTCCTTATAACAGGTGAGTAAATCGGAATTCGTATTTCGGCTGATTTTACAGGAATATTTGTATGTTTCAAAAATCAACACTTAGAAACTTTTTCAGCAAAAAGCAGGCAATGATATCCTATGGAAGGAAATTCAAGTTACTGGTAAGTACGGTTAAAATTACTTTTGAGGATCAGTACTGGGCTGAAAGATGCAGCACTGAGGTCTCTCCTGATAACAGGTGAGTAAATCGGAATTCGTATTTCGGCTGATTTTAGAGGAATATTTTAAAGTTCCAAAACTCCACACTTAGAAGAATTTCCAAGTGAAACCAGTCAATGTTAGCCTATGAAGGAAATTCAAGTTACCGGTAAGTACGGTTAAAATTACTTTTCAGGACCAGTACTGGGCTGAAAGATGCAGCACTGAGGTCTCTCCTGATAACAGGTGAGTAAATCGGAATTCGTATTTCGGCTGATTTTAGAGGAATATTTTAAAGTTCCAAAACTCCACACTTAGAAGAATTTCCAAGTGAAACCAGTCAATGTTAGCCTATGGAAGGAAATTCAAGTTACTGGTAAGTATGGTTAGAATTACTTTTCAGGACCAGTACTGGGCTGAAAGATACAGCACTGAGGTCTCTCCTGATAACAGGTGAGTAAACCGGAATTCGTATTTCGGCTGATTTTAGAGGAATATTTGCACAATGGTGAAGGGAGGGGCGGGGCCTGAGGTGACATCTGTGCAAACGCGCCCCGTTGCGCGTTTTAAGTTGGGGGATTAAGTCCCCTTGAATCCTGAGGGTCCCTAGGGGCCAACTAGCCCACCAGGAACCTCCAATATGCGCCAGGGGCTGCGTTGCAGAGACGTGTAGAGAGGCCACACCCCTTTTACACCTCTCTGCAACGCAGCTCTGTGGCGCTTTCTGGATGTACCTGTTGGGCTAGTTGGCCCCCAGGGACCCTCAGCATTGAAGGGGATTTAATTCCCCATCTTAAAACGCGCCACGGGGCCTGTTTGCACACATGTCACCTGAAGCCCCGCCCCTCCCTTCACCACTGTGCAAACGCGCCCCGTGGCGCGTTTTAAGTTGGGGATTAAGTCCCCTTGAATCCTGAGGGTCCCCGAGTCCAACTAGCCCACCATATACCTCCAAAGCGCCACAGAGCTGCGTTGCAGAGAGGTGTAAAAGGGGTGTGGCCTCTCTACACGTCTCTGCAACGCAGCCCCTGGCGCATATTGGAGGTTCCTGGTGGGCTAGTTGGCCCCAGGGACCCCCAGTATTCAAGGGGAATTCGTTCCCCTCTGCAAACGCGCCAGGGGCGCGTTTGCAGAGTGGTGAAGGAAGGGGGCGGGGCCTGCGGGCCCGATCGTTTTAAAAAAAATAAAAAATTTGGGTCCCCTGAAGGGAGGCTGTGTGGCCCCCTTCCTTTTTCCTGTTTTTATGCCCTGGGGACCCCATCCCCCAGGGCCTTACCCCTTTTTTAAATTTTTAATTAAAAAAAAAAACGGGAAGGGGGCCGCGTGGCCCCCGTCCCTGGGCCTGTATTGGCCCCGGGGACCCCATCCCCCGGGGCATGGCCTTTTTATTTTTATTCTTTGGAGGGGGCTGCGAGGCCCCCCTCCTCTGGCCATTTAAGGCCCCGTGGACCCCATCCCCCGGGGCCGGCCTTTCCATTTTTTAAATGTTTTAATTTTTCTTTTTTTGGGGAGGGGGCCACGTGGCCCCCTCCTGGGCCACTACTTGCCCCGGGGACCCCATCCCCGGGGCTGGCCCTCTCCGTTGGGGACTGTGGGGGGTCCCCAATCCCCACAGTCCCGCCGGCTCCCACGTCCCTTGGGAGCCGGCATTGCTTTCCACATGGGGAGCAGCTGACATGCTGCTCCCCATGTGGAAAGCAATGTGCTTTGGATATTGGAAGAGAGAGCAGGTTTCCCTGCTCTCTCTTCCAATATCCAAAGCAGTTTGCTATGGCAGGACGGGAGCCGCGAGGCTCCCGTCCTGCCATAGCAAACTACAATGTCCCGGGGTAGGCACCCCGGGACACTGCAGGAGCCGGCCCTGGGGGTGGTGGTCCCCAGGGCCATCAAGGGCTCCAGGAGGGGGCCGCGCGGCCCCCTCCCTACATCAGCACAGCCCGGGAGGTGGTGGTCCCCGGGGCTTCGGGGTCCAAAACGGACCCCCATTTTAATTTGTTAGTGCCCCGGGAGGTGGCGGTCCCGGGCGTGTGGGGGCTGGAGCCCCCACACAGGTTGTTAAATTAATTTAAAAAAGCCCCGGGGAGGTGGTGGTCCCCGGGGCTGCGGGGCTGCGGGAGGGCTCAGAGCCCTCCCGCACCATTCTACAAAAGCCCCGGGGGTGGCGGTCCCCGGGGCTTGGGCGGCCCTTTGAGGCCCCCACACATTAAATTATCCCCCCCACCATGCCCCCGGGATTGGGCCACCCGGGGGCCAATTAACTATCGAAGCGCGGAGACCGCGCTCGATTTTTTTCGGCAGGATTCGCATCCTGCCGATTTTTTTTAAAAATGCTTTTTTTGCCCAGGGGTCCTTGTGGGACCCCCTGAGCAGGCCTAGGGGTTAGGGTGTTTCTACCCTGCCCCCTTTGTGCGTTTTGCGCACTTGTTTCTTTTTTTCTCGGCGGGATACGCGCACCCTAAGCGCATCCCGCCGATTTTAAAAAAAAAATCTTTCTGCCCAGGGGTCCTTGTGGGACCCCTGAGCAGACCTAGGGGTCAGGGTGTTTCTACCCTGCCCCCTTTGTGCGTTTTGCGCACTTGTTTCTTTTTTTTCTCGGCGGGATACGCGCACCCTAAGCGCATCCTGCCGATTTAAAAAAAAAATCTTTTTCTGCCCAGGGGTCCTTGTGGGACCCCCTGAGCAGACCTAGAGGTCAGGGTGTTTCTACCCTGCCCCCTTTGCGCTTTGCGCACTTGTTTCTGTCCCTCGGTTCTACCGAGGGACAAAATAGCTGCCAACACTTCTTGATTTGGAGTGTTGACAGCCAATTAGCATGCAGCTCGTGATCGGGAGGGTACGCGGATCCGACGCGCCCATAGATATATATGTGATTTTAATTGTGAATTTCTCAGGAACTACTGAACGGATTTACACCATTTTAGCAAAGGCACCAGTCTGAACCAAGGGCTACCTCTTTGCCAAATTTGGGGTAATTCCGTTCAGCAGTTCGGGCTGTAGCTTCGACTAAAGGTTCCTATGGAAAAATGAATGGGGAAAATGCGTTTTGGGACCCCCCTTTTTTCTCGGCCCCCGCTTCACGTATCACCCCGAGACTTTCAGGGTAGGAGCGGAGCGGAGCGCCCCAACAAGTTGGAAACTTTCACGAAGATTCGTCAACCGGCGCCAACGTTATTTCAAATAGAATGTCGCGGATTTCCTATGGATAATAGGTTGTAACTATAACTATCTACTGGCGACCGCCAGTAGATAATATATATATATATAGAGAGAGAGAGAGAGAGAGAGAGAGAGAGAGAGAGAGAACTCTAAGTAGTTCTCAAGTTTAGGTGGAAAGCAACACCAGCAACACTCTAGATTTGCTCACCTCAAATTTCTGATTTTCTATCAAAGTCTTTAAGCATAGGATTAGCACAATGCCATCCACGCCAAGATAGAAAAGGACAAAGTCTTTTGCCATTTCTACAGCAAAGTCTTTAAGCAAAGGTCCGATACAGAATCTGCTTTGCACCTAAACTTGAGAACTACCCAGAGTTCTCTGCTTCTTTTTTGCATAATTTATGTGTCACTCAATGACTGAAAGGGTATTGCTTTGATATATATAAATATAGATATATCTATAAATATATATATATATATAGCTATATCTATATATAGATATATATACATATATATATTACCTACTGGCGGTCGCCAATAGGTAGTTATAGTTAGGACCTCGTTTCTATTTAAAAAGCATTTTTTCTTTTGTCAATACCTTTGGCGCCGTTTGACGAATCTTCGTGAAGTTTTCAAAACTAATGGTTCGCTCTGGTCAGCCCCTGTCTTTTAAGTTTTGGGTGATTCGTCGAGCGGGGGCCAAGAAAAAAGGGGGTCCCAAAACGCATTTTCCCCATGTTAATTTCCATAGGAAACTTTAGACAAAGCTACAGACCAAACTGCTAAACGGAATTACACCAAATTTGTAAAAAGGTAGGTCTTGGTTCAGAAAGCGTTCTTTTTTCTAAATGGTGTAAATCCGTTCAGTAGTTCCTGAGAAATTCAAAAATATAAAATATATACCCTCCCGATCACGAGCTTCATTTTGATTGGCTGCCAACACTCCAAACAAAGAAGTGTTGGCAGCCATCTTGTGACTCAGTAAAACCGAGTCACTAGGAAAAGGGTCAAAAAATGCTTAAAAAACAAGATAAGGGGGCAGGGTAGAAACACTCTGACCCCCTAGGCCTGCTCAGCCCAAAAAAAGCATGTAAAAAAAATAATTCGGCCGTAGTGGCGCTGGTTGCGCAAATCCGGTAGAATGTGTTTTTTTTTAAATGAAGCGCGGACTCCAGCGCTTCGTTTTCCTTAAGCCCCCTGATGGGCCAGGTCCCGGGGGCAATTTATTATTGGGCCCCCGCAGCCCCGGGGACCACCACCTCCTCAGGTCATTGTTATGAATGTGCGGGTGGGCACGCAGCCCCCCGCAGCCCCGGGGACCGCCATTTCCCGGGGACTTTTCAGGAAAAATGCATGATCAATCAATCAATCATGTCACTTATAAAGCGCACTACATACCCGCGAGGGTCTCAAGGCGCTGGGGGAAGAGGGGGGTGGTGCTGCTACTGATCGAAGAGCCAGGTCTTGAGGAGTCTTCTGAAGGCCAGTAGGTCTTGGGTCTGTCGGAGGTTGGTGGGGAGGGTGTTCCAGGTCTTGGCGGCGAGGTGGGAGAAGGATCTGCCGCCGGCGGTCGTTTTCCGGATGCGGGGGACTGTGGCGAGGGCGAGGCTGGTCGAGCGGAGCTGGCGGGTGGGGGTGTAGAAGCTGAGTCGTCTGTTGAGGTAGGCTGGTCCGGAGTTGTGGAGTGCTTTGTGTGCGTGGGTGAGGAGCTTGAAGGTTATCCTCTTGTTGACAGGGAGCCAGTGCAGGTCTCTCAGGTGGGGTGTGATGTGGCTGCGTCGGGGGATGTCGAGGATAAGACGTGCAGAGGCGTTCTGGATGCGTTGCAGCCGTCTCAGGAGCTTAGCCGTCGTTCCTGCGTAGAGGGCGTTTCCGTAGTCCAGCCTGCTGGTGACGAGGGCCTGGGTGACTGTTTTTCTTGTTTCGGTGGGGATCCACTTGAAGATCCTGCGGAGCATTCGGAGGATGTTGAAGCAGGATGAGGAAACGGCGTTGACCTGCTTAGTCATGGAGAGGGTGGGGTCGAGGATGACCCCTAGGTTGCGTACGTGGTTGGTGGGTGGCGGGGCTGTTCCCAGTGATGTTGGCCACCAGGAGTCATCCCAGGCTGAAGGGTTGGAACCAAGGATGAGGACCTCCGTCTTGTCCGAGTTCAGCTTCAGGCGGCTGGTCCTCATCCATTCGGCGGCGGCCTTCATTCCTTCGTGGAGGTGGGCTTTGGCGGTGTGAGGGTCTTTGGTGAGGGAGAGGATCAGCTGGGTGTCGTCGGCGTAGGAGATGATGTTGAGGTTGTGCTGTCGGGCGACGTGGGCGAGGGGTGCCATGTAGATGTTGAACAGCGTTGGGCTGAGGGAGGAGCCTTGGGGTACGCCGCAGATGATCTTGGTGGCCTTGGATCGGAAGGGGCGAGGCGGACGCTTTGTGTTCTGCCGGAAAGGAAGGATGTGGTCCAGTCCAGGGCCTTCTCTTGGATCCCGGCGTCGTGAAGGCGTGTTCGTAGTGTGTGGTGGCAGACCGTGTCGAAGGCGGCTGATAGGTCCAGGAGGATGAGGGCTGCTGTTTCTCCGTTGTCTAGCAGGGTCCTGATGTCATCGGTGGCGGCGATGAGGGCGGTTTCGGTGCTGTGGTTGCTGCGGAAGCCGGACTGGGAAGGGTCCAGGATGTTGTTCTCCTCGAGGTAGCGGGTCAGTTGTTTGTTGACGATTTTCTCGGTGACCTTCGCGGGGAACGGGAGCAGAGAGATGGGTCGGAAGTTCTTGAGGTCCTTGGGGTCTGCCTTGGGTTTCTTGAGTAAGGCGGTGATCTCGGCGTGCTTCCAGCTTTCCGGGAAGGTTGCTGTCTCGAAGGAGATGTTGATTATTTTCCGGAGATGGGGCGCGATGGCTGTACTGGCTTTGTTGAAGATGTGGTGAGGGCACGGGTCTAGCGGTGAACCGGAGTGGATGGTGTTCATGATCTCGCTGGTGTCCTCGTCGTTGATGTTGGTCCAGGAGAGCAGGCGGTTGGTGGTTGTGGGGGCAGTGGTCTCGGTGGTTGCCGGGGCGGTCGTGGTGTTGAAGCTGTCGTGGATGTCGGCGATTTTGCAGTGGAAGAAGGCGGCCAGTGAGTCGCACAGGTCTCGCGACGGCTGGATGTCGTTGGTGTTGGAGCTGGGGTTGGAGAGTTCCTTCACGATGTTGAAGAGCTCTTTGCTGTTGTGTGCGTTGTTGTCTAGGCGGTCTTTGAGTGAGGCCCTTTTGGCGGATCTGATGAGGTGATGGTGACTGCGGGTGGCACTCTTGTGGGCGGCGTAGCTGTCCGCTGTCCGTTCGTGGAGCCAGATCTTCTCCAGTTTTCGGCATGTTCGTTTGGAGGCCTGGAGGTCTTCGGTGAACCAGGTGGCTTTCTTGCTGGTGTGGCTGTTGGGCGGATTCTTGAGCGGGGCGAGGGTGTTGGCACAGTCGTCGATCCACTGTCTGAGGTTGCGGGCGGCGGTGTCGGGGTCGGAGGGTTCGGCGGGTGGGCTCAGGGCGAGGGGGACTTCTGCCCACCCACACTGCCCGGGGACCGCCACCTCCCCGGGACATCTGTAATTGTGTGCTGGGGGCCTCGTGGGCCCCCCAAAAGCCCCAGGGACCACCACCTCCCCAGGGCTTAAATATAATGAAAGAAAGTGTGGGGGGCTCCTTCCCCTCCCAATACTGCCCCGGGGACCACCACCTCAATGGGGCAAAATGTAATTACGGTGGGGGTCCGTTGCGGCCCCCCGGCCCCGGGGACCACCACCTCCCCGGGGCTTTTCATACAAAGGTGGGGGGGCCGTGTGGCCCCCCTCCTGAAGCCCTCTATGGCCCTGGGGACCGCCACCCCCCAGGGCCGGCCCCAGCAATGTCCCGAGGTGCCCACCCTGCCAGTGCAAACACTGCTTTGCTTCGTGGTGGGGCAATGAGGTTCTCTTGTGTCCTGAGGACCTCAGGACTGAAGTGGACTTCATCCCCCAAGCAGCAGTGTGCCAGGAGGCGCGTTTGCAGAGTGGTGTAAAAAGGGGGCATGGCCTCAGACCAATTTCAGCAATCCAGCTGTGTGGGGCTTACTGGAGGTACCTGGTGGGCTAGTTGGTCCCCAGGGACCCTCAGAAGGCAAGGGGACTTCTTCCCCCAACCAAGAGAACACCAGGAGGCGTGTTTTCAGAGTGGTGGACAAAGGGGGCGTGGCCTGTGGCCACCTAGCAGCAATCCCACTATCTGGGGCATACTAGAGGTATCAGGTAGGCTAGTTGGCCCCTAAGGACCCCCAGCAGCGAAGTGAACTTTAATCCCCATCCAAGAGCATGCCAGGGAACACGTTTGAAGAGTGGTGGGGAAGGGGGTGTGGCCTGCTATGAGAACTTAGCAATGCTGCTGTGTGGGACTTACTGGAGGTAACAGGAGGGGCAGTTGGCCCCCAAGATTGTCCTTGGGGGCCAACTGCCTCTCCTGTTACATCCACTAAGTCCCACACAGTGGGATTGCTAAGAGGTCTTCGGAGGCCACGCCCCCCTTTCTCCACCTCTCTGCAAACGCGCCTCCTGGCACAGTACTGGTTGGGGGATGAAGTCCACTTTACTCCTGAGGGACATTGGGGGCCAAGAAGCCCCCCTGGTACCTCCTGTAAGTCCTATGCAGTGGAATTTCTGAGCGCTGGTTGGAGGCCCAGCCCCCTTTCTCCACCACTCTGCAAACGCGACTACCAGTTAAAGAAGCATTTGTAATGTAATAGGTCTCGCATTTGCAAGAGTTAGAGCTATTGGCGTTGTAAATGTAAAAGTTTTTTACTAATGTTTATCGGAGTGGAGTGGATGTACATTGTGTGTAGTGGAATTATGTGGTATGTTGTGCAGTGAAATTATGTGGATAGAAAGTATGTGGTATTTAGTGGATAGGAATTATGTAGAGTGGTATTATGTGTTATAGTAGTCTGTGTTGTGGAGTGGTAACCTCAGGTTTAGGCGTCCTCGTTTCCATAGAAGCTAAACTATTAACTCAATGAGACAAAAAAAGAAGGAATCACTGAGGAGCACTTCTGGACCTAGTCAGAGGTATGAGCAGGGCCACTGGAATTATGCGACTATTTGGCTGCACCGACTTTTGCACAATTATACATTTGCCGCATTAGCCACATAATCCATCATCTGCTGCCTAATCTGCAGATTTGAACAAAAAAAGTCTTGTTTCTAGCTCAAATGGCTCAAACGTTACCAAAAATGCACATACAAGTGTTACAGCATGGTGGAAGGTCCTTTGCAAACCTAGAATGGTCACCTGTTACTTATTGCTAGATGTGGGTGTTAAATTAGTACTAATGGTGTGCAAGCCACTCTTGCTTCTTTCTGCGCCTCTCTTGCCTCTTTCTGCATTTCTGTTGCTTCTTTCTGCACCATTCTTTAATTTTCTGCACTTCTCTTGCCTATTTCTGCAAATCTCTTCTACTTTCTGCACCTCTTTTGCCTCTTTCTGCACCTTTGTTGCCTCTTTCTGCACCTCACTTGCTTCTTTGTGCACCCCTCTTGCCTCTTTCTGCACCTCTCTTGCCTTTTTCTGCACCCCCTTACCTCTTTCTGCACCCCTACTGCCTCTTTCTGCACCTCTGTTCCTTCTTTCTGCACTTCTTTTGTTTCTTTCTGCACCCCTCTTGCCTCTTTCTCCACCCTCTTCCCCCTTTCTGTATCACTGTTGCTTCCTTCTGCACTTCTCTTGTCTCTTTCGCCACCCCTCTTGCCTCTTTCTGCACCCATCGTGCCTCTTTCACACCCCTCTTCGCGCACCCCTCTTGCCTCTTTCTGCACCTCTGTTCCTTCTTTCTGCACTTCTTTTGTTTCTTTCTGCACCTCTCACTTCTAGCAATACGTAAC